>RJWM01005901.1:0-88276 GCA_004363535.1 Dasyprocta punctata | reverse complement strand
TTTTTTTTAGCTAATGAGGCAGAAGACATCAATAGGAAAAGAAAAATAAGAACTTTCCTCGCCAGCGTTGCTTAGTTACCTCATCAACATTCCCTTGCAGCCCAGCCAAATTCTCTCTGCATATTTTATAGAGTATTTGTTTTATTGCTGAAATTGATCTATTAAGCAGAAAATGTGGAGAACACATGGAGCGCCTGTCATTTTTTTGCTGTTTATTTGGATTTCCATTTTCTTTCTTTTTTTTTTTTGTTTTTTGTTTTTTGCGGCACGGAGGATTGAACTCACAACCTTGCGCCTGCCAGGGCAGGTGCTTAAGCCACTGAGCCAAACTCCCAGCCCTGATTTTTTGAGGCAGGGTCGCACTGTGTAGCTCAGGCCGGCCTTGCGCTCGCATTGTAGCCCAAGGCAGCCTCGAACTCACAACACTCCTCCTACCTCAGCCTCCCGAGTGCTGGGATTAAAGGCGTGCGCCACCACGCCCAGCTGGATTTCCATTTTCTAACAACCTCCCTCTTTATTGTCCCTTTTCATTCCTAACCCAAGTAACATTCAGAGGGATTCACACTAGCATCCACGTTGGTGAGTTAAACTTTGTAGCATGCAAAGCAAAACCTCAAGCCTCAAAACTAGATATCAGATTGTGAACTCTTCTTAGATGGGGCCAAGTTTAATTAGCTCAGTGTCGTTAGTGGCTAGCCCTATGTCTGACAAATAAAAGGTCTTTAGTAAATGTTTATTGATTGAATGAACAATTGACTTCAAATGTTAACTGAGCCAAGCGTGGTGGCACACACTTGCAATCCTAGCACTAGGGAGGCTGAGGTAGGGGAATTGCTGTAAGTTCGAGGCCAGCCTGGGATACATTGTGAATTTAAGACCAGACTGGACTACAGAGCGAAAACCTGTCTCAAAAAAAAAAAAAAAAAAAAAAAGAGAGAGAGAGAGAAAAGAGAAAAAACAAAATGTTTACTGAGAACTAGCATTGGATGGGTACTACTCATAACTAGAATTTGCTTAAAATTTCTACCTAGGAGACAAAATTTATGACTTGTTCTTTTTTGTCTGAACACTGGACAAGGAAGAATAACCACTGAGTCAGTGCTAGTGCTACATTCTATTCAACCCAAGAAAATCCTGTGTGTGCGGCTGCAGTCCAGCAGCCGCTCTCCATCTGGCATTAGGAAGAAGCATTCTCTGGGGACCTCCTTGGTGCTGGGTGCTATGTTATCCAAGTAGCTCCTGATCAAAAGACCAGGTCATTGTCACCATCTGTCAGGGCAGGTTTATTCAAAACAGGAAGTCTCTTTTTTCCCAGACACACACACACTCTGCTGAAGACTGTTTATGAAGCAAACTGTCCACAAAACAAGTGGAAATTTATTCATTGATTCCTTTACTTGGCCAGCCAGGTATCCTCCAGCCCTGGGCTTCTCAAAACATGTACTTATGAGATTTTGTTAAAGTACAAATTTAGATCTACTAGGTCTGTAGCGAAGTCTAAGAGTCTGCATTTCTAAACAAGCTTCTTTACTTAGATCAGCTTTGAAGTGTCAACTATGGACTCGTAGATTTGGCATCATCATGAGCTTGTTAGAAATTCAGACTTTCAGCTGCCACCCCAAACCAAGTGAATCAAATCCTGCATTTTAAACAAGCGCCCCACATTAACATGATAAGCGCCACTCCACTGTTTAACTAGCTGACAAAATAAGTTATGGGCAGGAGTTCCAGGTAATAGGGGCGCTTGAAAGAAGGCACAATAGATTTATTGTGCCTTCTTTCATTTCAGACTTCTTTTAAGTCTCTGTGCCATCATAGCATCTGATGCTCGTCAAAGATGGATGCCTCTTTGTTCAGTCATTTAGTAGCATGGTATACCTGTTCTTACTTATCTGATTGTCAATGTCTTTAAACAAAGCGACCCACCTGACCAAGCAGGCTCCTTCTCAGGAGAACACCACTGTAGGTTAAGAAAGTTTCATTATCATGTCCAACTTTGTCAGAATAATTAACAGTTCTTATCTAATGCTAGAAGACCAGAGCTTCTGCTTGCTGTAGCTAAGAACCGTTTCTACTGGTTCCCCTTAGAGCCTTGTGGTAAGGAACTTGAAATACAGATGCGTAGGAGCTTTGAAAACATTAGAAGGTGTTTATAGGATTTAACAACAACTTTATGGAGAAAACATTATGCGTGCTATAGTGGCAGAGAGATACGGGTTCAAGATTTAGTCTTCACCATCTACTAACTGATTTTTGGCAAATTATTTCGTCTAGTTGAACCCCAATTTCTTTTGTATAAAACGGTCATAACTTCTAACATACAGAGAAGGCTGAGGACTAGAAATGTTGGTAATATGACTAAAGAGTCTGGTGCATCACAGTGTTTAATAGATGGTGACCAACAGCAGCAGATTAAGGGACTAGGCCTCCAAAGATGCCTTCTCCCTTGGGAAACCTGCTCAGTGGAGGCAATGAAAGGGTGATTTTGACATGAGTTAATGGTTTTGGTAAATGCCCATGCAGTTCAAAAGAGTAATATCTTCATGTTTGTTACTTTAAATATCTGGAAGAAAAGTCCACACATTTTAAACAAGATTTTAATATTTCTTTAAATGTCTGAGTACCAATAGTTGCAGGATTTTGAGGATTTGCTATCGTTATTCTACATCACTTGCATATTGCCATCTGAGGTGCCAGGCAGAACTGTTTTTGAAAGTCTGGCACAGATGAGGTGTCTATGCAAGTGGACATCCAGCCCACAGGGAAATAATAGAATTAGTGGGACCAAGGGTCATATAAGGCAGTAAAAGAAGATTGCTCTGAAGATCATGGGAATTGGTGGTACCCTCATTATCAGAATAACGGAACAGCAAATCATCTTTGCTCAAGGCACAGGGAGGCAGTTACTCGGCCGTTACTGCTTTAGTGTTGGCAGTTAAGCATTGGAGACATAGAGGGACTATTGTGTATCTTGAGACAAATGTCCTCACCATTTTTTCACTATTGTCACAACCACTAGCTATACTTTTATTTTAGAAATGTCATTTAAGGCCCTCAGTTTTCTCAAGACACTTAACACAGACTAGGTCTTTGGAAAGTTATTTAAAAAGGTGGTGGGGAGGTACTGTCCTTTCTTTCCCTAAGGATTGCAAAGTTTTTATGTGATATGCTTGCAGGTGATATTTCAGAGTACCTGGTATGTGATTTCACACAGTCTCAGGCAGAGTGTCATGTGGCTTACTTGTCCGCCTGGCTGTCTTGGCAGGGCAGAAAATATGTGCTCAATGCCATGTGAGTAGGAACATAAAGAACTATCTCCTAGAAAAGGCATTTCAGTGGAAACCTATTAGGAAGAGATGGGATGAAGAGGGAGGAATTGAGCAGGCAGGGAAAGAGGAGAAGTACTTGGTGGTGTGGTCCACAGCTCTGCATAAAGACCGGGGTCTGTAAGGTGAGAACTGAGATGTCCTGGGAATATCTTTCTGCTTTAATGATTTAAGAGCAAATGCATCCCAAAGCCATGTTCAAGGATGGAATGGTAGAACTCTTGCCAGGTAGGAATAAAGCAGTTCAATGGGATTGTGCTTCAAATCTTTCTTGTCAGGTTCCATGGTGGGCTTTTCTGGATCTAACTTCAACTGTTTGCTCACATTATTAGAGTCTGACCTGTGAGTGGGTTGGTTATCTCTTCTCTATGTCAAGCCCACAGCCCATGGCCTTCACCTCTAGTCACTAGCAATCTTTGGGGGATATAGGTATCCAGGGTAAGAAGAAAATGACTCTGGATAAAGGGAATTTCATGAAAAACAGCAGGGAAAACACATGGAAAGTCTTCATTTTTTTTTTTTTTTTTTTTTTTTTTTTTTTGCGGCACCGGGGATTAAACTCACAACCTCGCGCCTGCCAGGGCAGGCGCTTAAGGCACTGAGCCAAACTCCCGGCCCTGGTTTTTTGAGGCAGGGTCGCACTGTGTAGCTCAGGCCGGCCTTGCGCTCGAGTTGTAGCCCAAGCCGGTCTTGAACCCACAACGCTCCGCCTACCTCAGCCTCCCGAGTGCTGGGATTAAAGGCGTGCGCCACCACGCCCAGCTAAGTCTTCATTTTTTTAACAATGCACATAAGACCATGTGAAATAAGCATTTACCAGGCATCTACAAACTAGATTTCAGTCACCATTGTGCCCACTGTTAGCTATACGGCCTTGTTAGGCAAGCCATTTTATCTCCTGGAGATCCAGGGAGAATGGTTCCTGGCATAAGTCTGTTATACCTACTATTGAACTATAAACTTCACTAGATTTTTGTGAGGATCAAATGAAATAATGGAGTATATCCAAGATTTTGACGCTTTACTCTCCAATATGGTAGCCACTAGCCATGTGTGACTATTTAAATTAATTAAAATGAAATAAAATGTAAAATCTAGTTCCCTAATAACACCATCTACCAGGGGCTGGGAGATTGGCTCAGTAGCTTAAGCGCCTGCCTGGCTGGCACGAGGTTGTGAGTTTGATCCCCGGTACTGGCAAGGAAAAAAAAAAAAACAGTATCTATCATCCAGATGCTTAGCAGGAACATATGGCTAGTGGCTACCATATTGCACAAATATGTAAGACTTTCGCATTATCACAGAAAGTTCCATTGGACAACTCTCAAAGTGCAATCTAAAGTATGATGTTAAGGATATAATGATAGCACATGGTAGAGGTGATACATACTGTCATAGTTGGGGATTTTTGAGTAGACACAGAATGCAGTCAAGTTAGCTAAAAGTAAAATGAAGGATTTGATTAACTCAGAAAGAGCAAATGGATCCAAAAGGTAGGAAACATAGCTGAGCTTCAGGAAGAATTGGAAATGCTTTTTGAACAATTATTGAGACTAAAAGGCCCTCTTTCCCTTCTCACTGTGTCTCATTTTACCTTGTGTTCTTCTCCCAGAGGTACTTGGTCTCTTCTCTCTGTTTCTGTGTGTCAGGAACTCCTAATGTTACTGTCTCCTTTTCCCTTCCTCTTTCTCTTCCCTTCTTTCCCTTTCCAGCTCTGCACTCCCGCATTCTCAGTTGCACTACACAAGGTCCATACAGGCAGGGTTCAGCCAGTCCCAGTTTACATCACCTCTCATGGTTCACATCCAGCAAAACCTGGCCCCAGCTTCCAAAGTCCCAGGAGAGATATTCTTAGTAGCTAGCTTGGGGAAATAGTCACCCCTACTGGGGAAAACAGGGGTAGTGGCTCTGCACTTACCCAGTAGGAGAAATGGGGGAGGCTCTAAAATGGAGCATGTGTGGGATATGGAATGGGATTGAGTCATTGATCAATATACTTATTCTTACCACCCTGGAGAGGCCCACTGAGCTTATAATCACACAGAGAAAGGCCAGCAGAGATTTGACACTGGCCATGAAGGAAGGGTGTGATGCCTGTTCTTCTTAGACACTCCTGTGGCTCACAACACCAGTGCAGATTCTCAGAGCAAGGACTGACCCTCCACATTCACATACTAGGATGGAGGTGACACAGCCAGGAATGCAACATAAAGGTCAGGTCTAAGCCTTTATCATTTCTTAAATGTGAACTGGACACTCACAAGTTCCCTTTTCTCTTCTACCTTTAGGGAGGAACATGAAGTTCCCTTGGAAGTCATTCAGGAGGAAGGTGGAAGGGCATATTTAAGAGAGAGTGAAAGCTGCAGGCCACAAGACTGGGGCCTGAGGGCTGGCAGTGGAAAACCCTGTTGGGCTGTGATCTCTCACTGAAAAGTTCTAAGTGCCTTTTTGCTTCCTGTAAAAGAAAGGAAGAGAAGGAAAAGACCATGTCCATAGCTCTGAAACAGGTGTTCAACAAGGACAAGACCTTTCGGCCCAAGAGGAAATTTGAACCTGGCACCCAGAGGTTTGAGCTGCACAAACGGGCTCAGGCGTCCCTCAACTCGGGCGTGGACCTGAAGGCTGCGGTACAGCTGCCGTGTGGGGAGGACCAGAACGACTGGGTGGCGGTGCACGTGGTGGACTTCTTCAATCGCATCAACCTCATCTATGGCACCATCTGTGAGTTCTGCACCGAGCGGACCTGCCCTGTGATGTCGGGGGGCCCCAAATATGAATATCGGTGGCAGGATGACCTCAAGTATAAGAAACCGACAGCGCTGCCAGCTCCCCAGTACATGAACCTTCTCATGGATTGGATTGAGGTCCAGATCAATAATGAGGAAATATTTCCAACATGCGTAGGTAAGTCCGTGGCCGACTTCTCAGCTTGTTTTGTCATCTGCACCTCCCCCAACCCCAAGCTCTGAAAGTTTGCAGAAGTGATTCTTCCAGAGCTGGCTATGACTGCTGGATAACTCCTATATCAATGTTTCCCTAAATCTCATCAGTCCTATTCTTGCAGTTTCTTTCTCCTTATGTAAAACTGAATTGAAATGAAAAGAATTAACTTGTGGACCCCAATGATACATTTATTTAAGATAATTTTTTTGTTTTTTGCCTTTTTTTTTTTTTTTTTGGTACCAGGGATTGAACTCACAACCTCATGCCTGCCAGGCAGGCGCTTATGCTACTGAGCTAAATCCCCAGCCCTATTTTTTGAGACAGGGTCTCACTATGCAGTTCAGGCTGGCCTTGCACTCACTTTGTAGCCTAGGCTGGTCTCGAACTCACAATGATCCTCCTACCTCAGCCTCCTGAGTGCTGGGATTGAAGGCATGTGCCACCATGGCCAGCTTGACCAAGGTAATGTTGACTCATATGATTTCTGGCAGCATTTCTCTTTCAGGATTAAGAAATTCAGTTTGAGAATATGTGAGTTCGTTTAGGGGGAAAACAAACAGGAGTTTACATCCTGGGGAAATAAAAATTCTAGCATTCTCCTTCCTCTCTTCATCATAGGTTATCATTCCCAGACTGTATTGTTAACCCTGACCCTTGCATAGCTGCTAGACCTATAAGCACACTTGAAATGCAAATACTTTTGTTTGTTTTGCGCTATAGGCCATAGAACTCGAGGAAAAGGACCAAACCTCTAGCCTGTACATTTCTTTATGCTTCTGGCCATTGGATTTCCCACACATTGATGGGCTGAAGTTGGAATTCAGTGCTTTATGACTGACGCTCCATAGGAATGAATGGTCTCTTGCATCTATGGTTATTTCTATAGTGCCTGGCACAATGCCTCGGATCCTATGTAGGACTTATGAAATATTTCTGAAATGGTTGAATAAATATTGTACTATTAGAAAGCATTCCTAAGTAGCTCTAAGATGGGTGTAGTGCGAAAAGGTACATTTGAAACACACTTGAAATCACCTCTAACTGGACGGTGTCCCCATGTGGCACAGAACACTAAGAAGGGGACATATGGAAGTAATTAAGTTTATACCAGGAAAAAAAAAACTGTATAAATTGATTGTTGCTGTATGGTCCTTCTTGAAGTATTCAGCACATGACTATCAGAATCCAAGTGCTGCTTTGGCTTGTCCAAGTCTTTCTCCTGTGCCTGGTGAACAGGAAAGAGGCAGGGGATGAAGTAGGACCAAGGAGGAAGAAGACAGGTTTAAAAACTTCCCTGCGCATAGCACCCTTGAAGGGCAGGTTCTTGTCTTTATGCACTTCTATTGACTGTCAGATGCTTCTTAAGGTGCTGAGAGGAATTTTTCTTTTCCAGAAGTCTTACAAGCAGCTGCCAGAGCTCTGAGTAGAACATATGATAGTAATAAAGATAAATAAATGTGGGCAAGAAGGCTTCCTCTCTGTGCTTCCCTGTATCTGCTCCTGGGGGCTCTGAACTCTGGCCACTCCTGTTCTCTGGCAGCTGTGGTTACCACATAGCTTTGCCAACCAAAAATCTTAGCACAAAGCTGCATGTGTCAGTTGAGAGTAACGCAGCTTCTGGCTGTCTGCTTGGAAAACATAGCATCATAGGTGATTTTACACTTTGCTTGGAGGAAATCAGTGGATGCCTTCATGGTCCCCAGATAATTGACTCAGCTTTCTTTTTTCTAGACATGTCCTTGAGTCATTCAGCATGGGGGGCTGGGGAGGATGGCATGGACGACTGAATCCTCTCCTACAGCTCTGCCCAATCTGTGCTCCACATCACAGAAGTAGTCAATATTCTGAGAAGTCTTTTTTTTTTTTTTTTTTTTTTTTTGCGGCACCGGGGATTGAACTCACAGCTTTGCGCCTGCCAGGGCAGGCGCTTAAGCCACTGAGCCAAACTCCCAGCCCTGGTTTTTTTGAGGCAGGGTCGCACTATGTAGCTTAGGTTGGCCTTGCGCTGCGTTGTAGCCCAAGCCGGCCTCGAACTCACAACGCTCCGCCTACCTCAGCCTCCCGAGTGCTGGGATTAAAGGCGTGCACCACCACGCCCGGCTCTGAGAAGTCTTAATGTGATTTTCTTCCCAATGGAAAAATACATTTGGGAATTGCTGAGTGAAATTGATTTCTTTACCACAGGATTTGACATATGTCAATGTGCACTATGAATTTTAAAGTTGCAAATATGTTAGTATATGATGTTTCCTGATTTGACCGGATACCTTTTTTGTTTTTTTTCCAACTGAAACACCATTAACATCTTTTGAGAAAAGTTAAGTTCTATAAATCAGAGCTGTCAAACTTTTGTATACATCATATAGCTTTCTGTTCAAAATGTAATTTCTTTAGCCCTTTCCCTTAGCAACAAAATTAAAATCTTAGGTATGATCTAAGAAACTGCACTAAAACAAAACAAAACAAAACAAAGCAAAACAAAACTACTGTGTAGTCACTGTGGAGGACCTCCTTGAAAGAAGAGCAATCCTCTCCATTTTGGCTAAACCTGGCCCTATTTCCGTGCATTGATATGTGTAGAGCTAGCTAAATTTGGCCATTATCCCCTCAATTGACTTTCAGCAATGCAAATCAGTCTAGCTGAGGTACTGATGTTGTAGTCTTTGAAGCACAGCAGGTCACTGTTGCCCCGCTCCTCTCCGTAGCTCCCAAGAAGCATGTGTGAGCCTGGTGGGAAGGAGAGCTGCATGCTGTTGGCACACTGTGGGCTGGAATCCAGCCTCGAGATAAGAGGCTGTAACTTCCCAGGATATAAAGGATTACAGAGCTGAAGCGCTGACCCCAAAACATTAGATACTATCTCAAATTGTGTTATGCAGATTACTCTTTCTGCGTATCCTTCTCTCTGTGTATTGCAGAGGCGACTTCAGGCCACCTACCTAGCCCAGCTCACATCACTCACGTATTCATCCTGAACCACTCCCCTCATCACTAATTAATAAACCCTGGATT
Source organism: Dasyprocta punctata (assembly GCA_004363535.1). Classification (NCBI taxonomy): domain Eukaryota; kingdom Metazoa; phylum Chordata; class Mammalia; order Rodentia; family Dasyproctidae; genus Dasyprocta; species Dasyprocta punctata. The sequence continues at coordinate 78,995 of RJWM01005901.1, read as the reverse complement.
TGGCCCTGGGTAGAGGCCTTTGTTCTGGTTAGCCATCATACTAGCTGGACTTAGGACCTCCTCGGCTCCCCAAAGCTACAAATGTGCCCTAGTGTCTTTATTCTCACCATGGGTTGCACTGGAAATGGTAGATTGGAACGAATTCACAGGAATTTCAATAACTTTTCCATGGGATTATGAATATAAACTTCCTGGGCCTCAGCAAGGCCTGGGTAAGGCTTCGTATAGCCACTATAACTGATCTCTAGAATTTATTCCTCCCACCTAACTGAAATTGTGTACCTTTTGACCAACACCTCACATGCTGCCCCCTAGCTCCCTGATATCTCCCATTTATCTCTGCTTTTATGAATTGAACTATTTTAGGTTCCACCTACAAATGAGATCATATGATGCTTGTATTTTTGTGCCTGGCTTTTTTCCCTTAACATAATGTTCTCCAGGTTTATTCATAACTAAAAGTATTTCCTCCCTTTTAGAGGCTGAATAGTACTCCACTGTGTATATGCCACATTTTCTTTGTCTGTTCATTCATTGGATATACTATGTATACAACTTCGTTATGTATGTACCATATGCTGAGTGATATATACATATATATGTATATATGCATATATCACATTTTCTTTATCCATTTATATACCTGTTAGCTATTTGCATGTCTTCTTTTGTGAAATGTCTATTCAGAACCTTTGTCCATTTTAAAATTTAATTTAATTTAATTATTTGGTACCAGGAATTGAACTCACAACCTTAGGCTTGCCAGGCAGGTGCTGTGCCATTCAGCTATATCCTTGGCCCCTTTGTCCTATTTTAATAGCACTGTTTCCTACTATTGTGGTGTTTGAGTTCCTTATGAACCTTCAGTTTTAAAAAGCATCCACCACTCTTCTGTTTACTACGATTACCTGGGATGCTTTTCATTGCCCCAGAAAAGTCTAGTTCTTACTACGGTTTTGTCCATGTTCTCTCCTTTTGTAATCACCCACTTCTTTGTCTTGTTAATTCTCATGCACCCTTTGGGGTCCAGTTGAGATACATGTCCTCTGTGAAGGCTTTCACCTATTAGTATCCAGCTGGGCATGGTGATGCCCACCTGTAGTTCCAACTATTAGGGAGGCAGAAGTAGAAGGATCACTTGAACCTTTCTTTGACTTTGAGTAGGCAACACAACTAGACCTATTTTCAACATGAAATCAAACCAAAGCAAACCAAAACAGAAAAACAAGGTAAACTCCTTAAGGTTACAGAATATGTCCTGTTCATTTGAATATCCCAGCACTAAGTCCAGTCCTGGTGCCTTACAAGTTATTGGACAAATGGATAGATAAGTGAATAGACAGATGCGTGGATGGGAAAATAATTTTTATGAAGTCCTAACATATGCATGGCACTGGTCATCAAACCAAAGTTTAACAAATATCTTTGAATCCTTTGTTACCATTCCTGGATATTACCCAAACTTTACTTCCACAGATTTTTGTTTCATTTTCTCTGTTTAACTTTTCGAAGGTGAAATATTAAGGCTCAGTAAAAACCACCAGCACCCTATGAGAGTCTTTTATCAGAATCATGCTCATCTCTGTGATTTGCTTTCAGATGTTATTCTTGCTGTCTTTTGGAAGAATGTATTTTTAGGAGCAACTCTCTGTTACACTCCATTTCCTCCTCCTCTTCCTCCCCCAATTCCAGCCTACTTTTCTTCCTTTTGATCTTCGGGCTGTCATGAGTCATTATCATGGAAATGATCAAGATGTCTGTCAGGATAAAGTAAAAGATTTCTAGGCAAACAACTGGCCCTGGGAGGATGAGAAGTGGGGAGTTCTGCTTAGAATTTCAGCTGACTCTTGAATATATTTCTGCATTCTTGCCTGGGAACTGGGGTTTGGGATGGGTCAAACTTTCCCTCCTCCCACTGTGATCCAAGGAAATAGCATAAAATACTGACAGATGTGAAGGCTTCACCCTTAGTTAGGTATTAAAGGATATGAACAGCTGTTGGTCTCTACCATTGAAACACTGAGGAAAGAAAAGCTTTCATCTGTTGCTAAATTGAAGTTTAACTAGGAGCCCAATGCTATTCCAGAAGTCAAACTTTCTTAGATGGGAGAATACCAAACAGATGCAGCTGCCTTGTAAACCACAGTTCTCTCCAGTCTCTGGAATCCCTCTGGCTCCCTTTGTTAGAAACTCAGCAGATGTGTCTGGTAAAGCCCTTAAAAACAGCAGTAGTTCAGCAGCAAGGACTACCTCCTCTTCAGTTCTCTCTAACCACCATTAGAGATAATAGCCAAGACAGTAAAGCAGAAAGTCAGATTTTAAAAAAGAATTCTATTGCCTATCTAACTTATAGTAAGTTCTGTGTTCTAGTCCCTAACTTCTCTGTTTTTCTGGTAGATAATAGGGTTGAATATTTTCAATCCAATACTCAGAAAAAAAAATGAGTAGAAAACTTAGAACTCCTCTGACTCATGTGTTTTTAAAAGTCTTTGAAAAGGAGGAATAAGAACATGTAAAATGCAATTACCTGATCTCACCTACCTCAGTAGTTTTATAATAAATGGGAGTCAGTGCAGGAAAGATCATGGAAAGGAAGGAAAAAATCAGATTCACATCTCTGGAGCCTACCAAATACCAGACACTATACCTACCACTGTTAATCTTTCTTAATTCTTTCAACAGGTCAATGATGTGAAAATGAAATTAATATTCCATTTCATTAGTGAGGAGGCTGACATTTAAACAAGCTAAGGAGCTTTCTCAAAAGTAGACTGCTGCCAGGTGTGGTGGCGTATGCCTTTAATCCCAGCACTCGGGAGGCTGAGGTAGGTGGAGCATTGTGAGTTCAAGGCCGGCTTGGGCTACAACGTGAGCGCAAGGCCAGCCTGAGCTACACAGTGCGACCCTGCCTCAAAAAACCAGGACTGGGAGTTTGGCTCAGTGACTTCAACTTCTGTCTGAGAGGCGCAAGGTTGTGAGTTCAATCCCTGGTGCCGCAAAAAAAAAAAAAAAAGTAGACTGCTGATACATAATTTAGGAGTCTGCATTTGAGTTTGAGGGGGTCAAAAGTCTATACCCTTATTATACACTATTCCTCATAGCATATGGCATATGGCATTATTTCACAGATCTTCCTTCACATGGCTGGAAGCTTTTCACAGAATGACTTTTAAGAGGGTACAGAGTATAGAGAAAATTTTTAAGTCTGTTATTTTTTTTTTTTTCTAGAACCTTTAAATCAATAATTCTTCTTTTGGCTTTTCTTTCTTTTGAAAAAGACTTACTCTTGAAATGCCTAAGAGTGTGTCTAGGTGCTGTAACTGCTCCTGTGCTCCAGTTTAAGGCTGGTGGAGGAGACTCAACCTCAGGGGACCCCTTGGAGGGCTCACAGCAACCTGTTGCTACCATTGGATTCTGCACTCACTCATTCGTCCTTTTAGTGTTTCCTGTGTACCTGTTTAGGACTAGGTCCTATTTGCTGCCAAAAAGCAAAGCAAGTAAAGTCTCTGTCCTTGGCAGCTTATATATACCATATCCAAATGTGTAGTTGCTCTAAATTGCTCTTTATGTTTTTCTAAAATGAGTATTGGTCGGGTACATTGTTAAAATAGTTTCATCACCTTGGCAACCTTTCTTATGAGACTATATCTGCTTTCCTCATTTCTCAAAATACTGTGCCAGAGAATGTAAGAATATACAAATGTCCATAAGGACAAGCCTTTTAGGTGTAAAAGGCTGAGCTTATTAGGGCTTTACATTTCAGCCTTTTATTTTCTATTGTATATCTCCCTCATATTTTTAAATTGTAATGTAAATCTATATTATACTGCCTAGACAGAATGTACATCAACAAAATGTAGTTACAGTATGGTAGAACTAGCACTAGACTTGCAGACAGAGACTTGCATCTACTCAACCAGCTCTGCCACTTAGAAGCTGCTTTGTGACATTACCTCTAAGTTTCCGTTTCTTTGTTTATAAACTAAGGGTTAGACTTTTGACCTTACAGGACTGTTATGAGGATTAAATGAGGCAATGTGAGGAAAAATATCCACACCAGAGTCTGTATCATAGAATACTGAAAATAAATGTGTTTTTGTTTCTGTCTGTGCGTGCTTTTCTACAAAACTCTCAGCCAAAACTCAGGGAGGTCCTAGACAATTTCTGAACAATATTTGCAGAACAATATAATACATCTTCAAAGAAGTATTATCAGTCATTATTGCTGAATTGCTTTGTAATGGAAGTCACAATTATTTTGGGTTGACATCACTCCAAGGCTTTGGAAAATTCTAGTGTTTCTTCAAAAACTGGACCATCTCCTGGCTTTAGGAAAGACAACTATTAGGAAGGATTTTCCCTCTTGATTTTCAGAAAGAAGAGCACTGAATCTGTATATGTCCAATGTCAAGCCGACTGGCCTCAGCAGAGAGTGGATATAGGCTAGCTAGAGAAATAGAGAGCCTACTAGTCATATCGAGGATTGCTCAGTCATTAAAACCAAGGTCAGTTGGATTAGAGCTCTGGGAGATGGGGTTAGTGTCCTCAGACTGTTCATTGTCAGGAGTGGACAAACCCTCTAACTCCCTCATCATATCTTGTGAACTGGCACATTTTTTCAAGGCTCTGGAAATATGATTTGCCTTTGAGATCTGGTAAACTCTTTGGTTCCCCAAGAATTTACTAGTTGGAATGGCATTATATTAAAGCTACCATTTTCTGAGTACATACTACCTTAACAGTTTATATGCACTGTATCATTTAATTTGTGAAACAGTTCCAGAAAGCAGATAGTATGATTTCTGTTTTGCAGATGAAAAAAACTAAAACTCAGAAACATTAAGTAATGTATCAGAATCACATAGGCAGAACACAGAAAACAGTTATACCCCTTTATGATTCAGACTCAGGGCTTCTAGTCAAAGCCCATGCCCTCAACTATTCCAACATCTCATGTCTGTGGTATTTTTACCTTAAAATCAACATCATCCCAATTTGCCACTGCCTGTTGCATTCTGTTCCTTTTTAAAACCTGCTATCTCTATATTCTGATCTTACTCAAGTTTATTCAGTTGTCCATGGAAAACACATGGAGACAGCTGGATCCTCCCCACCTTACACACACACACACAGCCACCACTAGTCACTGAAGAATTGATGATCCATTGTGCCGTTGTGGAGGGTCACAACTCCCCACCCCACCCTGTGAACTCAATACAGCAGTGACTTGGCAACTAAGTTAAAGAGGATAGTGTTAAATAACCTCCCCTGCTTAACAAATCCCAAGAGATACCTCTGTAAAGGGCCTGCAGTGTGCTAAGAAGCAGAGAGCAAGAGGAGTGGAGACAGGGAGCCTGGAGTGCCTGGAGACTGCCCTGCAAGTCAAGGCTAATTCCCTGCTGTCCTGACCTACACTGAGTTCTCTGTTACCTGAACTATGTAATTTTAATGGGACTGTATCTCAGGTGACAGGCTGTTACATCTCAGTACCAGCTGGGAAAGGAAGTAGGATATATGATAGTCAGTGGGGGCCAGAGATGAAAACAAAGCCCATAACTGAGTGGGGATGCAGCACCTGCTCCATTTACTCTGTTGGTAGTTGGTCACTTGTAGCCATAGCATCAGCAAGAGCCACACTGCGGAGGTCAGTGGTGACTGGTGCCGGCCAGCTCAGCGCCAAGTGTGACGGAACAGAGCAGCAGGGCCTGAGCCCAGGGGGCTTGTCTCTGTTCCCACCAAACCCCTGCCTCCCCTCTAAGTCATAGATATTTCAATGACTGTCATTTGGACAGGAGGCCAAATTATTAGCCTAGCTTAGACCTCCATGTGTAGGGAGTGATTCATGAGCTTTTCCCTCAGCATACCTTTGTAGGCATAGGAAGGTGTTAACTATAAAGGCTTCTGCAAAAAGGAGCTTTCTGTTGTTTTACCTTAGAAACCTGATGCTAATTTAAATTTGAAACAGTAATTCATGTTTTCTTTCCTGTATCAGGTTTTCCCCTTAAGCTTTCTGGTAAAATGGATGCTCTTGGAAGATGGGCAAGTTTGGGAAGGGAGGGTGCAGTGGTTAAAAGAAATAGATATATTAGTCTCTATAAAGACCTGAGTTTGAATCCTACTTACCAACTTTTAGTAGCAAATGCTCAGTTTTTCTATGCCTGTTTCTTCATCTATAAGATGCATGTAAGTGCACCTACTTTATGGGATGGCTGAGTATTAAATAACATGCTACATGTAAAACACCTGGCCCGATGTTGGGACATAAAGCAGATATGCTGGGAATGTAGTTCTCTCCATACCACACAATCTTAATGGGATGAAACGCATTCATCAGATGAGTTAAAGTGACTTTTTTTTGTACTGGGGATCAAACTCATGACCTCACACTCACCAAGCAGGCACTTATACTGCTGAGCTGTATCCCCAGCCCTTGAAGTGAGGAAAGGAAAGAACCAAGGGTGAAAAGCATAATGACGCCAAGTAGTTGGCTGTATGACTGATCACTCATGTTCTCCTCATCATTTTCTACATCCTGTTAAACCAGTGAGAGAAAAGGTAGATATTGAAGGGATATCTGACTTTGCTTGGCCTTAAGGAAAAGTCCTCAGTGGAATTTCAGGAGAAATTTCTCATGCGTAGCATATGTGGCTTGCACAAAGCCAGTCTTGCTTTCTTGTTCCAGCCACAGGAGATAACATCCTGCAGACACTCTGACAAAGGAGACACCTGATGAGCTAAGAACCACTGTGAAAAGTGACTGGCTGATGCCACACAATGCATATTAAAGAACAAACATGTTCCTGAAAATTTTGAGGCAGTTTCCTTTTATTTATTTATTTTTGTTACTTGGTTTACTTTCATTTCTTAGAGAAAGGTTAATATTTAAAGAAAGCTTGGCAAAGAATCCTTTTCTTATATGAATATCACCTTTAGTGATATGTCTAATTGATCCTTAGTTCTTGCCTTTGGAAGCTAAAATATTTGCCTCTATGAATATGCAAACTAGATTTATTTTGTTTCTCAGGAAAAGGAATACAATCATTCTCCAATGAAACCGTAGGTTTTTTGTTTCTCTGTCACCTAGGCCAGGTCACTGGTACTAGAGATGATGTAACAAGTGGCAGGTGTTCATTTTTCACCCACTTCCTGTGTCATATTCTCTGACAATCTGGCTTCTACTCCGGCTGCAGTGATAGAGCCCCAGTGCCCAATGTGACAGCACATAGGATTCAGTCAGAGTGACTTAGGAATGACTTCCTTCCATATCACCTCAATTGCCTGTCCCAGTAGGCTCCTGCCACCGCCACCAGAAGCAGAGGGAAGAATGCTGCCTATTGCAGGGTGTTTACCTGTTGATGGCCTTCAGATAAGTCATTCCTATTTGTCCATCACAAAGTGGGGAAGAAAAGGTTTACCTCTGAGGGCATTTGTCTTTTCATATTGCTGAAGAAGAATGTAGGCAAATAGGTCACAAATAGGTATCAAATGACTAAGAGCAACTATCTGCATGGAGGCAGTGTCAATGAAGATACCTGAGACACCTGCTGGCTTTATTTCTGTTTTCCAAAAATAGTGTAAAGGTTAAGGGCTCGTGCCCAGTTCTGGTTTAAATCTTCTTTCTCTATGGGTGATGAGACCTTGGCAAGCCTTAATCTGCTCTAAGCCTGTCTTCTTCTCTGGAAAGTGGCACAATACAATAATAATCTCCTGGTAGGGTTATGAGAAGTAGGTGCCGTAATGCACATAAATCGAATTAGTGCATTTCTAGTAAGAGAATTAAGTGCTGAGTAAATTTTAGCTTAACTTCCTTTTTATAGTGACATATAAAAGGGAAGACTTCTGATTTATTAAGTTTATACTGCTTGATTATAGAGGAGAATTTTGCTTAAAATATCCCTTGCACATTTATTTTTCAACTGAAGTAAAAATGGAGAAAAGCTATTGATTAAAAAAAACCTTTTTTTCACATCCATTAGGATATCAGTTAATCAAAACCTGAATATCAGCTGAAAGCACTTGGTTCTATTTTTTTATGTATAGAAGTAATTTCAAAGTTTAAAATCAGGTAATGCATTATATTAACCTAACATTTATTACTGAGTCTGGGTCTTTTGTTATATATATATTTTTCTAATCCTCACAGAAGCTCTTGTGAACTGTTATTATTATATTTCAAAATTGCAATATTTCTTCTTTCAAAGTCACCTTTGTAGTGAATATTGATGCAAACTTAGAATACAGACTTTCCTAACTGCAAAGCTACAGAGGCCTCTGTTAGACAGTATTCACTGAAATTCTTTCTCTCCAAAAACATAATAATTTAAAAACAAGATGAAAATAGTATCTGTAACACTCTATTTTCTGGAAATAATAAAGATTAAGCAAGGATAAAGCATTTCCTTTTATGTTTAAAAATATAGGCCCATTTTTTCATGTACATCCCTATTTAAAGTGCAAATGTACCTATAAAAATATCTTCATAATTATCTTGAAAGAATTCATCTCCTTCCCTCCTGATACCTAAGCCCCATGTACAAGTGACATTTTTTTTTTTTTTTGGTGGCACCAGGGATCAAACTCACAACCTCACACCTACCAGGCAGGTGCTTAAGCTGCTGAGCCAAACTCCCGGCCCTAGATTTTTGAGACAGGGTTGCACTATGTAGTTCAGGCCGGTCTTGCCCTCACATTGTAACCCAAGCCGGCCTCGAACTCACAATGCTGCACCTACCTCAGCCTCCCGAGTGCTGGGATTAAAGGCGTGCGCCACCACGCCTGGCTTACAAGTGACATTTTTAAAGGTAGAAGAAAGTAGATTGATGTGGGATATTTTATGTTTTCTGTCTTCTTCTTTCCTCTATCCTACTATAGGATAGAGACAGTAAAAGGCAGAAGTTTCATTTACTGGAAACTGGATCCACTGTCACAAGGAGGTGAAAAATGTCTTCAGTGGCCTTGTTTCTTTTAAAGTATTATGCCCTTCCTTCTTTTATGGTGTATGCATATGCATATGTGTATGTGGATATGTGTGTTTTCCTCAGAACTGAACACAGGGCCTTTGCACTGAACTATAGCCCCAGTCCCTTTAATTTTTTATTTTGAGATAGAGTCTCACTAAGTCAGTAAGTTACCCAGGCTGGGCTTGAATTTATGCTTCTCCTGCCTCAGCCCCTGAGAGTACTGGGATTACAGGCGTGTGCCTCCACACCCAACTTTATTCTCCCATTCTTACACAGGCATTGCAGGAAATGCTGTGATTGATTAGCAATGTCTGCATAGGTACAAGAAGAATATGCTTCACATATAAGCCATTCCTGCTCTTAACTACTTAAAGGATGATCATTGACAACTCACGAAAAAGACCAGAGGTGAAGTCTATCCTATTCCAAGGGTTAACAGCTAACAAAGTTCTGGACATGATCTGGAAGTATACTAAAGCCAAACTCTCACCTTCTTATAAACCCATAAAAGAACCCTAATGGTCAGTCTTGAAATCTCAGTGCCCAGCTCTTGAGCAACTCAGGAAGATGTGTCAGGGTAGATGACCTACAGAACGCTTCCTAAGATAATTAAGGTGTTTAAGAACAGGGGTATCTGATTGCACTCACATGGACTCCTCAGTAAGAGAGGAGAAAAAGATGAAAATGTGTAAGTCATATGAACAAATGCAATTGGGATATTTTCCCCCATTGTCTGATACATTAGAATTCTAACTTTGAAGCTTATAAAGGATCAATGTTAGACCAACAGAAGAAATAGTTTATGTATATTTGGAGATGTAAGAACTTGTTACTTTCAGTGTGGTACAGGCTGAAAATAATAAGTAACTGAATGAATGATGGAAAACAGACCTAGATTGCAGTCTCACAGTGGGTTGTGGAGGGCGCAGATATGTTTGGTGATGTGTTCCTGACTTTTGAACTTGGTATCTGTAAGGAAAGAGGAGGAACAAAGATGCCAGTCCAATAGTCGAGGCAGGTTTATTCAGAACAACCCTGAGAGGGACTGCTGGTGTGAGACTGAGGGACCTTGTCTCTACAGACTCAGGGGTTTTATATGACTTGGGGTGGGGGTTTGAAGAATTGGAACTGGCCTGGTGTGGTTGTTCTTCAGGAGGGCACCTGGCAGCTTGCGTACTAAGCCAAAGGACAGCTGGAGGAAGGAGCAGGTTTGACCTTCTAGCCAGCAGCTTGTGTAGGAGCTGACCAACAGGCAGGCAGCTTGTGAGTTCAGGGAAATTGAAACTTTAGAAGCCTGAGAACCAAGGGGTGTTTTGAGTGTTGCCTCAGTCTCAAGGTGATGATTCCTTCAATATCAAATACTATATCTATGCTACAAGATTCAGTAGGAAGAACAGACACAGGACCAGCTGTGCTACTTTATAGTTGTATCAGGTGGAGTGATAGTTCTCAGCGTGATTCCCAGGCCAGTAGCATAAGGGAAATTACTGGAAATGTAATTTTAAGGTCTTGCCCCAGGTTTTCTGACTCAGAAATTTCTGGAGGTGGCCCAGAAATCAGTGTTTTAAAGTGCCCTGGGTAATTCTGATGCAAACTGGATTTAACATCCACTTTTTTGGGGCAAGTTACTTCTTCCTGATCCAGACATATAAAATGATGGTACTAACACTTATCCCACAGGGCTGTTAAATTAAAAAAAAAAAATTCACTTGAGGCATTAAGGATATGATGACAGATAAGCCAATCTCTCTGACCTATGGAGCTTACTTACACTTCAGGCAGGAAGGCCTATACTAGATGGTATAATAATTGGAATTCACTTGGAGAACTGGAACAAAGGTGTAAGAGAATTAAAACATCAAACTGGGATGGTGAAGTAACCAGATAAGAAGAGCTAGCAGTGGTAGTGTGCCTGCCTACCATGTGCAAAGCCCTGGGTTCAATTCCCAAGACTGAAAAACTAAGAAGAAGGACTGGAAGCCACCGTTGCCTTAGGCTTGGACACCAAGAGAGACGGTTCAACCAGACTCCGTAGCCAGGGCTGTGCAGGAGGCTGGGAAGGCCTGCGGGATTCCTGGAGAATATGCAGTAGTGCTGCGGTCCCAATGGGGCAGTTTTCCTTGTCCAGTGCTTCCATTGTCTTCTAAGGAACCTGAGAAACTATTTTGCAGAGGAAGGGAAATGAGTGAATCTGGAGCAAATGACTGGCAAATGGAGAAAACAGATAAATGAAAAATAAATATATGATACCATTTTAGGGAGGGATAAGTTTTATGTAGACAAAGCCAGCAAAGGAAGTTGAAATGCTATAAAATTTAAATGCGATAAACTTAAAATAGTGGTTCTCAACTTTTGGGGTGGGGGGATTGAGATAAGATATTGCTGTGTAGTTCCGGCTGGCCTTGAGCTCACTACATAGCCCAGACCTGGCTTCAAACTTGCAGTGATTCTCCTGCCTCAGCTTCCCAAGTGCTGGGATTATAGGTGTGTGCCACCACACATACCTGGTTCAAAAATTTTCTTTTTTTTTTTTTTTTTTTTTTTTGTGGTCCCAGAACCCTTTCATACTCTTTTTTTGTTTGTTTGTTTTGTTTTGTTTGAGACAGCATCTCATTATATACTGCAGGCCAACCTTGAACATGCTTATGTACTGGCCTCGAATTCACCTCCTGCCTCAGCCTCCTGGGTGCTGGGATTGCAGGCCTGAGCCATCATGCCGGCTCTCCTTTCATACTCTTAAGCAGTATTAAAAAGTCAAAATATTTTTGTTTATGGGGTTGAGTATCAGTAATTATCATATTAAGAATTAAAATTAAGAAAAACATTGAAATGTTAACGCATTAATTCATTGAAAAATAAACCCATTATACATGATAACACTATAAATCACATTTTTCATGAAAAATAATTGTATTTTCTACAATGAAAATTTTTCAAAGAAAAGTAGAATTGTTTTACTTTTTGCATGTCTATTTAATATCTGGTTTTATAATGGACGCTTGGATTCCAGTATCTACTTCTGCTTTTATTCTATTGTGTTAGGTTGTTTTGGTTCCAACCAGGGCTTCACAGATCTGCAGTTGTAAAAATGAGAACTTTGGTACATCTGAAAGTACCCCCAGAGTCCCATGTAATATGTAATATTTTGATGATGAAAAGAAACTTAAGGACCTCTGTTACCCACATAGAAGACTATGCTGAAATTGAATACTTGCATACAAATTGCAAAGAACCCCCAAGAATACATACAATGCTTTGAATCCCCTGCTGTAGATAAAGTAATGGAGGGGGGCCTACCACTCGTACCAGTAGGCACTTTGACAATGTTGGTTGAATGAATACAAATTAAAATTGTATTGAGAATGTCACAGTATGCCCTGGGTTCAGTGGTGTCATTGGTGCCGCCTAGTAATGTAAACCACTCAGAATGCACTGTTCTAGCACCCCGTTGATGTAAAAGACACATTGTTTTGGTACTTAGCTGGCAGTACTGATGTGTTTTACCTTACTGTTCATAATCATGAGACCTCCCTATCTCACTATTCTTGGGAACTGCCAAAACAAAGACACTACTGGTCTCTGGAAGAAAAATGGTTTCCTTAGCACTGTGCTCACACTAGCCTAATTCACCAATTCAGATTAAATATTTAAGTGTTGGTACTTGATGTGCATACAGGAAGTACTTTAAAATTTGAATCAGATTGATTCAAATTGACATAATTATTGTGCCACGTATTAGAGTACTGTTATTCACCTCGCAGATTTTATGCTACAGGTATGCAAGTTCAGGCTAGCTTTCCAAATGGATCAGAAAGGTCATGAATTTCTTCCCATGATCAAGTGATATATATTCTGGTAGCAGGGGAAATGCTGCTGGAGGAGGCTGGAAATGAAAGTCAAAATGTTACCTTTTTCTATGAATATGATTGCCTGAAAGCAGTTGTCTAACTTAATATATATTTATTTACCATGTGTTTAGTACAGTAGTAACTTCAGAGGCGAATCAGAATGTAAGCAGATATTTACTGAATGTTTCACACCTGCAGACAGTGAGCCAGTATGCTAATAAAATATGGGAATAAAATGTATAAATGCAGTGAATGAAAAGAAAGCGTCCAGAACAGAGTAGCACATTACGTGGTGAGGTAGACAAGGGAGTGGTAAGGGCATTTGCAGAGGAGTCAAAGAATAGAAGGAAAAGCAGAACAGTGTAACGTCGCTTGAACAGAGGGAAGAGTAGGTGGAACAAAGTGTAAGGTGTTGACAGGTTAAGTAAGATGAGGACAGAAAAGGCAAGCACATGTTAGGTCAACACAGTGCAAGAGGCAAGGGTCGTCCAGGGGAGGGGGAACACTCATCAGGCAATTTTGGACTGCCCACGGCATCCTGGTCTACTTCAGTACCTAATACAGTTCAACCAGCACCTCTCATTCCTAATTCCAAAGCTGAGAATGTGAATCTGCAAAAGGGTGCATGAGAAGAAATGAAGCTATCGCGCATTTTCAGAGAAGGTGAACAAAGAACCTGGGCTTGACTTTGCAGTTCTCTTTCCAGTTCCTCAGTGATGTTGGACTGTTTCCTTCCAACAGATTGCTTACGTAAGTCTCTGTTGGTTCAAGTGTTTTTTCTTCAACCGAAGAGCTTTGGGTTAGTCAAAAACTCAAAGAGAAAAGACTTGTTGACCTCTGCAGGCTTCAGAAAGGTCAGTGTTGGCAGTGATTCAGTAGCTTAGCAGGTTTACTGCTATCGCCTGCAACTCTGCTATAAATTAAAAATCCCATGTGCCTTCAACATGCGCAGAAAGACTTCACTGTCATCCATAAATCAAAGAAATTTTAAAGGCCTTGACAATTCGCATTGTACCCTCAGTTGTTCCACTTCCAGGAATTTTTTTCAGACTTGATTAACTGGAAGGGTGGAGATGATATTTTGTAGGCTCATTTAGTATCCTTGGCTCTATGATAAATGAAGAGAAATAAACCTCTTATGAAGATGGAGGGATGAATTGGTTTATTTTAGAGACTCATTGAGTCTCTGATTTCTGTGATGTGTTTGCCCCCCATGTCTACTGAATGCCTGACAGTGATTACACTCCATATCTGTGGGGCTTCATGTAAGACTCTCACTTTAAAACTATCTTACTGCCTAAAATAGGTGGGGGTAGTAGTTACAACATGGGACAGACATAGGTGGGAAATGTGTTTGGAGCTAAGAAAGAGGGGCGGTTGGGACTGGAACCATTTCTGTTTTAAAACTTTAGGTTTGCCTGATTGAAGATCAGCAAATCAGGTTAGAAAAAATTTCTGAAAGGAAAATGTTTTATTTTTTGTAAACAAAAGGTAATATTCTCAAAGAATATTCTGTCTTCATTCTCTGTCTCCCAGATAAATAGAAAATTCTGAGTTCTCTGGAGAGCCTTTGCATTTTCAGCTAATGTGGGAAAAGTTTCCTTTCTTTTCTGTCTACTTCACTTAATTTTTGGAACCTAACCTCCTACCTTTCTCTCTCTCTTTCTCTGTCTCTCTCTTCCTTCCTTCCTTCCTCTTTTCTTTTTCTTTCTTTCTTCCTTTCTTTCTTCCTTCCTCTCTCCCCCCTCTTTCTTTCTCCTTTTCTCCCTTCCATTCTTTCCTTTTCCTCTCCCTCATTCTCCTCTTTCTCCTTCTCCTCCTCTTCCTGTTAGAAAATCATCCAATGGCTTTAGTTAATGCAGAGCTCGAAATTGAATCCCTGTTCCAAAGTTCAGAATCCTACATTTTTTTCCTAGTACTGTTTTTGGATAGGACTAAAAGACTTTCAGAATCCTCTCAAGAGCTAACTTGCCACTATGAGCAAGGATTGTCAGTGAGGGTAACGCAAAGGTTGGGGTGTGCAACCCTGGCTGAGATTTCAGTTCAGAAGAAATTTATGTAATACCTACCACACGCTGGGTCAGAGTAAGGCTTTGCAGGGCATAGGAAGAACAGCAAAAAGATGCTGTCTTTGAGCTCACCATCTCAAAGTGAAGAATACTAGTAAAAAACTCTTCCAATGTGACAATACTATCTAGAACTTCTAAAATTACAAAATATGTAGACACATCATGTGGCAGTGATTCTGTAGTGGAGTTATTACTGTCCGTGCTTCACAGGGAGATATTCACTGATAGGTAAGAAGAGGGGTAAGGTGGGGAGAGGAGGGAAAGAGAAGGTAGGGGAAGGGAAACAAAAGGAAGGGAGAAAGGGCTAGCAGCAATCATATAGAATTGTATAAGTAGAGTTCGTAGCTCCTGTCTGGTTGGGTGATCAAAATAGATTTTATGGAAATGACTGGAAGTTAAACCTTGGATCCTCTACAATTTTCTTTGACCACTTTAATAACAGGTTGGCTTCTCTTTAATTATTTTCTCTTTTAGCTCTGCAAGTCCCTGCTTTACTTCTCTGAAAACAGAGTTTGATTGTCTGATGTCTTTTACATTTCTAAAGCACTACCTATGGATGTTGAACTCTTACCTCTTTTTCCTTGCTGATTTGCATTTATTCCACCTTGAAAGCATATTTAACTTGAGTTGAGCTAGCCTTGTGATGCCCACAGTCAGCACATCTGTTTTGTGTGTGATGCATCAACCTGATATGCTGGAGAGTTTGAGGAAAGTTTTAGGATGCCTTGGGTCACTTGATACATGGAATTGTGTTTATCCCTCATGTTGATCAGTTGAATACAGTTTTTAATGGGAAAAGCATGACTTTGCTGACCTTTTCTGAACAAATATATTTACTTGACTCTGCTTGGGGTCATTTGGGAAAGAATGTTCTGTCTCTTCTTACTCTGGGACTGCCTCCAGAACTTTGCGTTTTAGTATTCCCACATTCCCAGCTTCACACCTCCCCAGTCTCTAGACCCTACAACTTTAAAAGCAAACTGGAAGTGGACCTGAGAGAAGACTGGAGTAGAGAGGGAAATTACAAACCTCTTGTGGCTATTGCCATCTGTGTTGTTCTGCGGTTTTCAGGGAAGATTTATTGGTGGTTCTCCTGTTCTCTGTGTAGTAGCCAGCTCCTGTTGCTACTTGAGGTCAAACTGTCCTTCCCTTGGGAGAGCTTGTTTCTAGAAGGTGCTCGAGATTGTCCTCTGGTTGGGTCTGGACCCCCTCTGACAGTTGTGAAGATTGGGGAAGGAGCATCAAGGACATTTCTCAGTCTTCTCCCTTGTCTACATTTTCTTTCTTGGCTCTCCTTTCATATATGGTAATTAAGCCTCTAGGCCGGTTTGGAAAACCAGGAGTGTGATTTAAGAACTAAAATAAAACTGCATGTTACATCTCTAGTTAGGTGTTGTTTGTTTAAATTTTGATTCTTTGGATATGATTCGTGGGGTTGGTTTGTGTAGTTTTTAGTTGCATGGTGTGCTAGCATCTCCGCCTTGCAGAATATAGAGAGTGACTTTTCATTTTAAGAAATGAAAATCTTTTTCTGTAAAAAAGAATTTTTCCCAGTTACAGAAGTCAGGCTTTCCAGCTCTGCACAGAATTCCAGTCATAAGTGGAAGACCCTGTTTAAAGAATGGCTAAACTAGAAGCGGCCACATTGCGAGTCTCAGGTGAAATCTGATCCTTGACTGGGAAATTCTTTTTTCCTGGCAGGCAAAATGGCAGTTTAACAGACCATGCAACAGAAACCCATGTGTTTAATGGGTTGAGGGGGAAAGTTCAGAAGGTTAGCATTATGATGGTAAGAACCAGGAGTCAACCTGTGTTCACAGAAAGAACTTCAAAACAACCACAGAAATCCTGACCTACCAGGCAAAATAAGTGGCAGTATGAGATTTTTGTATTCAAATTAACTTGTTTCAAGAATTTTTCTTCTCCTTTAAATTCTACCCAGACATGGTCCTTTTTTACTTAGCATAAATTTTTCATTTGTATTAATGACATCTATCTCTGTCTATCTCTATATCTCTACCTCTATATTTGGTACAATGTTATAGATATAGACACATAGTTTTAGTGGTTTTTATATTTTTGAAACAAAAATATGTAGAACCTCAAATAAGATAAGTAAAATTGGATCTGCACTGGCTGCAGGGGTGTTCTTTGAGTCCTATCAATCCCATTCCACTCCTTCTCAGTGAAATAACCTCCCTTAGGCAGGACCCTGTGTTGAAGGAACACAGTCTGGAAACCATGGCTCCAAAAGCGTCTTGGCAATCATGATTCCCCTTGGGGCCTGCTTTTGTTTGTGGGAGTCAGGAAGGCATCTCAGACACAGAGAGGCCTGAGATCATGCAGCACAGGAAGGAAACTCTGGGAGATCAGGTGCCAGCCTCCAAGGTCTCCACAATTCTGAGCTTCTCTAGCTATCCTAAGACATGCCTGGCAGACGTGGGTGTTATTAGTTTCACCTGCTCAAAGAATAAGACTGTCCAAAGAGGTTGATCAGGCGTTTAGTCTAAGCAGCAGCTTTGGGGAGCTCTTACAAGGCACTTGACAACCACAGGAACTGGTCAGGGAATTCTTTTGGAACAAAGTAGAGAGCTTTGTTATATTCACTCCTAAATAGCAAATTTTGATCTTGCTGCCTGTTGAGGTGGGGGTCCTGGAGCAGTATTTTTGCAGGTGAGATCCCTAGAGAAAAGAATGCACATGGGGCAAACATCAGTTAAAAAGGCAGGCTGTAGCAGGAAAGCATAGTTGTGTCTATATTATTTCTTATATATGTCATTATCAGCTATTTACATTCTTGTATGTTTAACCATGTAGTATATTCGTGGTTATTTAATGCTAAGTCATGGTTACATAAATTTGTCCTGCTCTGTGCCTGTGCTAAACAGCAGGTTCACATTCTTATATGACCTCTGCCAATGGGAGCTTTGAAACCACAGCACCCCAGACATTAAGATCACTTGACCCTCAAAACATCCCTACTCCTCTCTGATACCTGGGAACAGTCATCATGAGAGACTTCGTCTGTACTTTTACCTGCTAGTAGTGCTTATTCCTTGAGTGGTAACTTTGAAAATTGGATTATGAAACTTCAACTTCATGACTTTGAATGGTAATCTTGAAACTGAGTAGCTTTCTACCAGCGCTAGTGGGCTGGCTTAAATTTCCTGTTCTTAGCAACAACTACTGCAGCTTGTACTCCTTTCATCGGATTTCTAATTCTCCAGTGCCTAGCCCACCTTCCTTCTCTTGCCACAACAAACTGCTATGGTAAATTTTGATGTCCACTGTGAGATATCATTGCTCATTCTCCAGTCCTCTCCATGGAGATGTTTCCAAAGACCATACATTTCTATATGGGCTATGTGATAGCAGGCCTGCTGACTATTCTAATTGGACTTTCCAAGTGGTTCATCTTAGGTTGTTATTCTGAAGTTGTAAATCCAGCTAAGACATCTTGGTTAAAGTGAATATTAAAGAAGTGTTCCTAAGTTTGGTAAAAAGTTCTGGAGGTTTTATTCTGAGTCTTTCTGTGTGTATCATGTCATTTATACTATAGACTAAACGCAGTGACTCTTAAAGGTTGTGGTATCACAGACTTAACCATTTTGAATTTCTGAAGTATATATGAATCAAGAACAAAAATCTTGAGTGTGAACAGAATTTCATGTTTATTTTCCTTAATTTATACCTAAGGATTGTTCCCATTCCATCAGGAGTGGAGTACCCAGCCTCAGATGCTTGTTACACTTTCTGCTGTTCCTTAAAGTTTGACAGAGTTCTCAGGACTTAACTGCCAAAACACAAGGAAGCCCACAGAGCCCTCTACTACACTGATTACCATTGTCCCCACCCAAGTAGTCCCCTTGAGTGTGCTGTATTTGAACTGTTTAGGAAATGTAGGAATCCTTGGCTAAACTTGCTACCATATAGTCATTTTCAATACACTCTGCAACCATTGTATCTGTGGGATTGTCATCTTCCTTGACAGTGCATCATATTAATAGGTTATCTTGAAATATTTATGTCCTGGTTTTGGGACTTTACTAAATGAAAACTCAACATTTTACTTTGTTTTACCTTTGCCTTTGCCACCCCTTATTTCTCTGAGCAGACTAAAACCATCTGTTTCTGGCCAACTGCTACTCATCCTCTAGTTCTCACTGGCTAGTGAGAGGTGGCCATCTGGGCACCCTCAACTCTCTCCATCTGCCCCTCCAGTTTCCTATTACCTTCTGTTCCAAGCATGATTTGAAATGGGGTCACCTGGAAAATTGTTAAAAACAGATTCTCAGTCGTACCTGAAATCATTGCGGAAAAATAATTTGCATTTAAACACTGTCCTAGAGTAATCCATATGCACATTAAAATATGAAAAGCACAACCTCCTCAGTAAAAAAAGACATTGTTCTACATCACCCTGCCCCTCTTTACAGTGCCTATTGCTTGGGAGCCCCTCAATAAATAACTGCTGAATACATAGCAAACCTATATCAGTGGTGTAAACCAAACATTCAGTGCGCATTGACTACTGTTAGAGGACAGATTGTGCCTAAAGTTTGACCCAGAAGGTAAAAAATGGATCAAGCTAGGGTTGAAAGTGGGCTGTGCACCACTGAGTGGAGCCCGAAATCCTGGGCTGGGCTCAGGCTATGTAGCTAGGCCTGTAGGTTTAATAACTAACTTAATAGGCAGATGGGGCCAGGAGGGCTTAACTGGAGACCCTGCTGAGGAATCTGACTGGGGTAGGGGACTGAATCATAGAAGCAAGAGAATTGGTAGTGTAACTGTGAGAAAATTCCTGAGGGCATGCGAGGGAATAAATTTGGACAGGTGGACTGAAATTCCAAAGGCAATTTCCTACAGCAACCTGAAATACAAATTCCACAAATTCAAAGAAAAGGCAAAAAATATAAACAGAGTTATATGTGGATTTGCACATTTCTTTTATTCATTAGCACTTATGGATAGGGAGAGAAGAGTTTAAAATTGGATAAATCTATCCCTTGAGTTTATTAGAAAATCTGAGACTTTTGTGGTGGCTTTTATACACCTACCTATCCCAAAGACATGACCACTTAGATTGGCATTAAGGTACTCTCTTGTGAGGTAGAGTGGCGGGCTGCTCCAAGGCACTGGAGTGAGACAGAGAGGTGGCTGACTATGAAAAGATTTTGCTTGTCTGTGCAGACAGTCGCTTTTCAAATTGGTCACTCTGAAAGAATGTTTGGCGTCAGCTGTGCAGGAAATATCTAGCAGGCGAACTGTTCCTGTCTGTTGGCATTACCTTTGCTCTCACACATTTCCAGGTACTCCTCAGCAGTGCCTCCATACTGGCATCCTATCAGTTATTGAAACTTCTCCTGATGAACATTAACTGCATGGGAGCCTTAGACTTACAGTGGGAGAAGAAAATGGAACATCACTGCCTTAGTTTGCAGCAGGGCCTCGAACTCCACCACCTGCCAGAGAGAAGTCAAGCCTTGGGGCTTCTTGCACTCCCTGCCTGGGAATGCAGGGTCCTGCTTTGTAGCTCCCACTCTGCCTCTACTTGTGGCAAACCTGGACATCCTCTGCTGAAGTTGGCACCAGAGCTAACCCAGTGTGTGCTGGCAAATGCCATCTTGCCTATACAGGCATGGGATTCTACAAGGAAAATCAAGTTTCCTGCACATTCCATTTCCTCTTTGCTCTTGCAACAAACTCAGCTTTTTCTAAAGCACATATTGGGGAAGGCAGGTTGTTCTGCTTGAAGCCAGTCTTCCAGGTTTAGGTGGTAGGAGGCTGCAGAAAAGGAAGAAGTGCAAGCTAAAGAAGTGAGTCCTGCAAAACCTGGGTCTCTTTTACCCCTGAAATTCCTAATTGAGAGGGGGAAGAGGGTCCTGTATAACTCTGAGGGATCAGCTAAGCCTATGCTCTCTTTGAAGAAATAGTAACTGTTTCCTACACATGAAGTGGAGCTTTGTGACAGGTGATGGCATTGATGTTCTCAAGGCTGCTTTGGAAATCCCCACAGGAGTGGAATGTATGCTTCACAGTCTTGGTCACCTGCCTGGACCTCCGCTCTGCTGACGTGTATTTTCTTGGCTGAGGGAGGCTTGAAAAACTGCATTCCTCTTTAAAACCCTTTCTAATCCCCAAAACATATACCTACTTGTCCTATTGATGCCAAACAAAAACAAAAATAAAAATAAAAAAAACAACCAAACATATAGACTCCTTGCTTTCCTAAGTGGTACTGGTAACTGAAAAAATTGTATTTGAGCAACACTTGTTTTAGGTGACTTTATTTACACTGAATTAAATAGAATGCAAGTATGGACTCTGGTATCAACAATCTAGGTTGAGATCCCAGTCCTGCTACTTACTGGTAAGTTGCATATCCTTGCTCAGTCTTCGTGGTCTTCCAAGTAAAATAAGTATAAGGATAGCATTTATCGCCTGAGATTTACTGAGAGGATGAAATGAGACCCTGTATTTAAAGGCTTAGCACAGAGCTTAGCTAGGGTAAGCACCAAGTACATATTGAATTTTCCCACCCCACTTTTCCATGGAGAAGCAGATCACTCTCGTCTCTCTGCTGGGTGGATCAGGGTTGTGTTGACTAGGGTCTAAAGGATAAATCTGTTTCCAGTCATTCTTCCTTTTTCTCTTACCTAAGACTTTTCCAGCCCTGCCTTTTGGGGTCTCCATGGCTTGACTGATGAACAGATGGTAAAATGTATGCTTAAAATACATTACATTTGGAGAGACTTTAGAGAGGAAAGTGCAAGGAAAAAAGAAATGAGGTGGGAGAGGACTGAGGAAAGAGCACATTCTTTCTGATAAACATACTGAGCTCTTTTCCACCCTACCCTGGACTCCTTCTGGATTTGTAAAATCTACCGTATTGAACTTTGGATTATAAACACAGACAATCCACAGCCATTTTAAAGTCCAGAGATAGTCTGATATTACAATGATTTTATCTTGCATGACACTAATTATATTCTTCAGTCATTTAACTTAGTATGAACATTTTTATGTTTCCCTACAAGGATATCAATATGCACGACCCAGGATGCTGCCCTAGGTCCTGCTGGGGGTGCTATGCAAAGGCAATATATGTGCCATAAAGCTGTTCAAAATTTTAAATATACTGAATTCTAGAAATAAATCTGTCTTCAATGACTCAAGGATTTTTCTGGAACAAAAACAAACTTGAGGTAGTTTAAGCAAATCAGCAATAAAATGAGAGTAGAGGATTTTATTTCAGAGATTGCAGGCATATTTAATAAGAACCCCAAGCACAAATGCAGCTGTCTTTAGAAGGGACTGGAAGGAGGACAAGGTGATCTAAGACCCACTCTCTGGAGTTCTGGTTTGTATTAGATTTCTGTCATTATAACACGATACTTGAGGTAATTGACTTATAAAAAGAAAATGTTTATTTTGTATCACAGTTTTGGAGGGGTCAGTGCATGATTAGTTAACCTCATTGCTTTTAGGCCTGTGGTGAGCATGTAGCAGAGCAAAACTGCTTACATTATGAGGCCGGAAACAAAAATGAAAAGAAAAGGAAGGGGCTAGGCCTCCATAATCCACCTTAGAAACATGTTCTCAGTGACCTAAGGACCTCCTTAAAGTTCTATCATCTCCCAGTAGCACGACCTTGGGGACAAAGCCTTTAATACCCATGGAAGATAGTCAGGATCCAAACTATAGCATGATTCTTATAGTGTGAGCATGGAACACAGATAGCTGCACTGACATAGCAGTTATAACCCTTGTGGCCTAATCTGTGGCAAGTGGTAGGAACTTTATATCTCCATGCTGACTTGTGTATAGGCTTTCCAGTCTGTAAATTCTTTGCTTTGTGGCCAGTACAAATTGCAGTGTTGTATTAATCCTACCATCAAAATTTGCATCTTGTATGGGTCAAGGATTTAGCTCAGTGGCAGAAGTGCCTTACTTCTTCACACCTTGCCTCACTTGGTCGCGGTTGTTGGGATGTTTGGGATGCACCTGTAAATTAGTCTAATCATTTTTCTTTCAGATGAATCGTCTTTATTCTCAGTATCTTTAAGAAGCCACAGAAACATCTGTAGATGTCCTTTTCTAATTTTTCTTCTCTTATCTAACAGTTTCCTATGTAAGTTTTGGGGATGTCAGGAGGCTAACCCAAAGTGGACTGTGATTAATTGTTGGAAAGGTGAAGTTGTGAGACAAGTATGTAGACAGCTACATGGACAGTCATGCTATAATAGTGCAGTGCAGACTCTGGAGCCAGCCTGGATGGATTCATGTGCTAGTTCTACCATATGTTAGCTGTATCACCTTGAAGAAGTAACTTAACCTCTCTATATCCTCCTTTTTTCCCTAGAAAGTAGGCATACTGGCACCTCCTTCGTATAATTGTTGTGATGATTAAGTGAATTAATGTACTATATTTAAAAGCACTTAGAAAGCACTTGAGCCGTAATAAGTTCTGGCTAAATTTTTGATACTTTGATGAGCGTAGAGTCCGAGTCAGTCTTATCTATCCAGTCATTAAACAGAAGAAAATGTTTTTGTATCTTGTGTCTACCACTTGAAGACACTGTGTTGAAAGGGTGAATAATTCATGTATCTTCTAGTCTTGAGCTGTAGACAGGTATTAAACAAGTTATCACACATGTGATGAGTGTTATGACTCAAGCATTATGCTTTCTAATGAGAACAGCAGAAATCAGATAATCATAAGTCCAAATTGATTGTCTTTTTCCTTGAAATACTCCATATTAAGTACTTTGTATGGTTCCCAAAGATCACAGTATAAGTAAAGGTGAGAGTGTCTTAGAATAGAAGTCATACCAATAGTTGCTTGCTTGAGGGAAAGAAGTGACTTAAATCTTGTGTAAGCTCAAAAAAGAGAATTGTTGCCGTTGCAATCTTATATGTAGAGGCCAAAAGTGTTTAGAGCACAGGTGAAATTATTGTATTTACTTGCAATAATTGTACTACTAATACTACTAGAAGACTCATAAAGGCCTAGCAATTTATTCTTTATCCTTGCTTGTTTCAACTATAATGTAAAGTCAGTAGGGTAGGGTTTATCTGTCATTTACAAATGAAGAAACTGAAATTTCACAAGTAGTAGAAAGACTGACCCCAAATCATGGATAGGCCATCACCTAGCATATACTCAACACCAAAAATGTTTGCTGAAGAGCACCAGGTTATCTACACACCAATCCAGTGTTCTTTCTGGTTCTCCATTAAGAACACAAGCAGAACCTCAGCTCTATGGTATTTGCAGATTTTACGCTTATTAATATTGGGATGATTTATCTAATACTCAACTTCTTTCCATAAAACAAATGAGCAACACTTTTTTCCTAACCCTAAGGAGACATTATATATATACATATACATATACATATACATATATATATATTCCCACCTTTTTTAAATTTTTATTTTAAAGAGAATAAACCCAAGCAAAACTAAACAGAACAAAACCAATTAAAACAAACCAATGTAAGTGACACAGGACTTCAAAACAATAGGGAATCAACAATGCTTACCATAATGCCTCTTGCTGTCTTTAAAATAGCTGCAGATACCTTCGGACATAGTAAAAATCAAACAGAACAGAACAGAACTAATAAAACAAAACAATGATTGCAATAAAGGGCTTCAAAACAAGATAATAGTAAAACCAAAATGGTTACCATAATATATCTCGTTATCTTTGAAATAGCCAGCTATGCCATCAGATATAATAAAATCAAACAAAAGAAAACAGAATAAAACCCAACCCAACAAAGTAATGAAAATGATGCAGGACTTCAAAACAGGATAATAGGGAATCAATAATGGACATCATTCTCAGAAGGAGATCCCCCATAGATGCTACACTGTGTATTGTTATCCTCCAAATAAATGATCAGACTGGCTTTAGATCTGCAAAGTCAATGAAACACTAACACTACAAGCATTAAATTGTATGTTACCTTAATAACTATCATCACAGCCTGTGTTTCTCTGGATCAACTAGTTGCTTACACTGGGTGGGCAGCGGGGCGGAGGGTTGGCTCTTCTTGTTTCCCAGCCTGTGCTGGAAGGGTCTGGCATCTGGTTCTCCCCACCAGCAGCCCACACATGGTGCTGACTCCCCAACTTTTTTTTTTTAATGTCCAGAGTTAGGACTGAGAAAACTAATTTTCAAGATTCATCTTTTAAATTTTTACATGTAGTATATTTAATAATTTAAAAAAAATCACAATACAATGTTCCTGATAAATTGTTTCTGTAACCAAAATTCCTAAGCAAAGTAGAATCAGTAGAATACATGCTTCAACCAATCCTAGGATTATCTCTTCCACATACCATCTTTTCAAAGCCATTAATATTCATCAGACTGATCTCACAACAGTTGTCATATAAAAAGCTTAAGAAGTGATTACTCTTGAAATTGTTGGCAGGATATAAAACTACATATCGCAAATGCTTGAAAACACAAAGATAAAATCTGTCTTCAGCTTTCTTGTTTCATATGATGCCTTGGATCCATTCCATCAATAACTAACTTTTATAGTTTGTCTAATTTTAATGTAAGTCAAACTACATTAGCAAAACTAGAGAAATGCCACCAACGTGGTATTTGGCATATATCACATTTACCAAATGCCTCCATAGATTGGTAAATTGAATTGAATATTTGATCATCACCATTTTTCATTTGTGACTTGTTGCCCTGAGGAGAGGTCACATTCGTAAACTTCTCCATTCATTTATTCATTAATTCACTCAGAAAATATCGACGGAGGACCCCCTACCAGGTTGTAGGCACTGTTTCGACAGTTTCTGGGAGCACAACTGAAAATAGTAAAGACTAAGTCCCTACACTTACTGATCTTACTGTATTTGTGAGTTGGGGCCAGGAGAAAGGCAGACCATAATCACATATCGATGGTGAGTGGTGATAAGTGCTATACAGAAATGCAACCAGAGAGTAACCGGTGCTATTTCATATGGTGAGCACAGAGCAGCCACTCTGAGAAAGTGATACTGGAGCAATATCTGAATGTCATAAGGGAGTAAGCCCTGGGCACCTGGGAAAGGTCAGTTCAGGCAGAAGGAAGAGCTGGTGCCACAACCCACAGCTGAGGTGGGATGGGTTTGAACTGTTGGAGGGACAGCGAGGGGCCCTGGCAGCTGGAGTGGGAAAGTGGGAATAGTTGAAGGAAGCAAACGAAGAGAGGCCACAGCGAGGTTTTGGAATTTTAGTCTGAGTTGATAGGAAGCCATTGGTGAATTTTGAACAGACATCCAAAGAAATCATTCCTTTGTGTTTAAAAGAACTACTCTGGCTGCTGGGTGGAGAGCAGCGTGGTTTGAGAGAAGGGCTGAGGGTGAGCAGAGATCATGCATGGATTTCGCTAGTCTGGCTTCAGTTGCTCTGTGACCAAGTGTCCCCAAGCGTCCCCTATAAGACCATGTGTCAGTCTTTCTGGTCCCTGTGGGGGAGTTGGTTATGAGGCCAGCCCCTTGTGAAAGCCTCAGACTACAAACAAATGGTTGTTACCCAGCTTTGGGTGAGTACCTGGTGGGGCTTCCTGCGTTCTCACATCAGCAGGCTGGCAACACAGGATCCTACAAGGTCACATATGTAAAGTGCCTGGCAGGTGCTCAGTAAACCTTAGCTCCCTTTGCCACTCTGTGCTGTGGGAGCACAAAGTACTGGTGTCTTTCTTCTCTCCCGGGGGACTTCAAGCAGCAAAGGCTTGAGGGTGTTCCTGGAGCAGGGAGCAGGAGGCTATGAGCAGAGGGAGCTGTGATCAAATCACTCAAAAGGAACTTCATTGTTTTGTTTAAAGCAGAGTGTGTCTGTCCCTCCCCTTCTCCCTCTCATATTCATTTCAGGAGTTTTTGTATCAAAAGTAATTCATCCTATATCCTCATGGTGATTTTTAAGCAATATCAAGTGCCTAAAGTCTCGAAAATATTCCCCACCCACCCCATTCCGATTGCAAAGTCCACCTGTAGCTAAAGGTAACAAGATAGTGTGTATCTTTCTTTAGGTTTTCTGGAATTATTCTAACAGTCATAAATACATTTACAGGCTGTGATGGTAGTTGTCTTTTGTCTTTGTTTTATAAAAAGAAGAAAAGAGAAATAATTCCAAGGGTTGTACAAAACCCTCCAAATTATATCTACAATGTTTAATAATGTGCTTTATTAGTAAACTATATATAGTTTTAACAGATTGTCAAAGGAAGCTAGCATCCCGCTAGTAAGCAGTGGTTTTAAACTTCCTGAAAGTCCCTAAACATGGAAATAGACCAGATGTTCTGTGTGGTCCCAGTGCTGTGGCTCTTTCATCAGATCTGCTCATATTCCAGCAAAAAAATCTTTATCTCTGGTGTACCACGTACTGGATTTCTCTTGCTCCTTAGGTGTACTTATAAACATATTCTGTAAAGGACCTTCAGGATCAGAAAGGGAGATATTAATGTTTAATTGAAATAGTTGATTTTTCCCCCCACAGTGTAATTTATTAAATTCTGACCACTCAGAATTTAATTCTTATGGGTGCTATGTATGGCTTAATCAATCAGAATATTGTCTTAAGACCAAATGCATTTTTGGTCATGGAAAGACATCTCAAAAACATATTGCAAAAATCCAAATAAAAGCAAAAATTAAAGTTTCTTGTTTTAGGATTACAGATAATCCAGGAATCACAGTAAATGAAAAGCAAAAAGAACCCTATTTCTGCATGAGTTAGCTAAATATAAATGTGTAAATCTCCATATTAATATCCACATGAGTGATAGAATCCACTCATCTCACAATATAGAACCAGATGTGATGAAATTGTGTTTTCCTCAGCAAGACAGCTCTTTAGTTAAGTAGACACTTACACATCTGTTTGGTTATTCCTAGAGGAGGCAGTTGATTTTAGATCTAAAGCCAGGGCATTTTAGAAGGTATTTCAATCCTTTTGAATCAGCCAGGGTATTTTCCATTTGAAAGTGAAAATTTAGGGTCTTTCTCACACAACTGATGGTGCTCTGTGAGCATCTTGAGGACAATGACTGGAAGGTTTAGACTGATATAAAATGTCTGTGCTCCCTTCATTTGTTTTTTAATGATCCCATTCAAAATTGCTCAGGTTAATTCTTTTATCTATAGGAAAGAACGCTTTCAGGGGGAGGAATAATAGGTGGGAACTCAGACAACAGAACTAATTCCCATTTTCTTAAAAAAAAATTAGTTTGAAGTAACTTTAGGCTTAGATGGTAATTGCAGAAATAGTAAATAGAATTCCTAACAATTCAGCCAACTTCTAATGTCAACATATAATATATAATCTTAAAGCCATTTCCAAACCACTGAAATGGCCATTGATTAAACCATAATTTTGAAGCTAAAAGTAAACACTAAGCTTGCACTATTAGCCTATGTTTGGGAAAGAACTAGCATTTTGTCTTTACAAACTGTGCACATGCATAAAGCTGTCTTCTAAAGTGTCCTTTTTTTTTTTCTTTTTTTTTTTGCGGCACAAGGGATCGAACTCACAACCTCGCACCTGTCAGGGCAGGCACTTAAGCCCCTGAGGCGAACTCCCAGCCCTAGTTTTTTGAGGCAGGGTTGCACTATGTAGCTCAGGCTAGTCTTGTGCTCACGTTGTAGCCCAAGCCAGCCTCGAACTCACAACGTTTCGCCTACCTCAGCCTCCCAAGTGCTGGGATTAAAGGCGTGCGCCACCACGCCCAGCTGAAGTGTCCATTTTGAAGAACTTTAAAACTGTCATTGGAGAACTGCTGAGGCAAACTATTTCATAGAGTTTCCTTCTCATTTTGGATAAGAATTTTGAGGACCTGAGCAGCAGTTGTACAAACAGCTGCCTGGAAGGCCCACATGCATTTGACTTACTGAGGGGAAAATCATGTGACCACTTCACCCCATGTTTATGTTGCTGATTTAAGTAGTGAGGTAGCACTTTGAAAACTACACCATGTGTAACTGGTTCTTTATCACTAACTTCGAGGCCATGGGGAGTATAACCTCAGTAGTGGGAGCCAAGAAAAACCGCCTTTTGTTCAAGATTCTGTCATTTTAAACCTAATCCCCATATTAACTTTGCTGAGACAAGAAGTAGGTCTTGCCTCATGTGGGGAATCCTCAGGGTCATCCCACTGACCAGCCTCTGTTGAACTGAGGCCTTGAATTTCAGAATGGGCTCTCAGCAGCTGCAAGCATCTGTAACAATCTGGAGTACAGATGAATGAGCCTCCTGGGTCCACAGCTGCTTGCATCCACCAAGGCCTTGTGGCTTTGACAGATGTTTCTGCTCTGAACACTGGGAGATGAATGTGCAATTTCTCTGCTTGTTGCCAGGAAGATGGTTATTCACAGTCATGCTCAGAGCTCTTCTGAAGCCATTTAATTGTACTTGGAGAAGTTGGCATCTGTTAACAAGAGTACAAACATTTGCTGCTTTGAAAAGCAAGGCCTTCTCTTGGGAAACAGCAGTGCAAGAGATCACATGTATTGCTCCATCAGAATCCAATCCAGATTTATGGGGTTAAGCATGATGTGGAAATGTTATGAGATACTTTGTTGCTCCCAAGCTAAACGTAGACTTACTTCCAGCCAACACATATGTCAGTTTTTAAAGTACGTCTCAGATTCCAGCACTTGCCTTCTGTTCATTGAGACACCTCTAAGAAATCAAAGCTGTTTGAAGGATTGTTTTAAAATAGCCTCAGGAACTTGCTACAGCTTGGATTTATAAGGGAACCCTCTTTTCCTATGCCAAACCTGCTTCTTTTGCAAGGTTCTCGTCTGTCATTCTACTGAGAGCTTCTGCCCAGTTGCTTAGACCAGACACCTAGAAAAGTCCTGGATATCTCTCTTCCCAACCCCACTTTTAATCCATCTTCAGATCCTATCGCTTGTACCTTATAATGCATGTTTGATTTCTTCACTTCTTTTTATTGGCATTTTTTGTAATCATATCTCAACTGGAATACTGAAGCACCTTCTAATTTTAAGATTCCTAAGTCTACTCTTGACTCTTTATTTTCAAAATTACTCATTCTCATCAAAATAGGCAAGAATAACCTTTAAAACAAATCTAACCATGTCTATAGCTAGTTCACTGGTGGGTGTAACTAGTGCTGCAACCAAAACACAACTTTATTCTCCTACTGTCCCTGTAGATAGAAAAAGTATTCTGGGTGATAGAAAAAGTACTCCTTGTTGTGAGATAACATTCTTACAGGTCAAGGCTTTTCTAGTCACTATCAATATCACTAATTCACACAACACACAGAAAGTCCCAGTTCACTAATAAGAATTCAACCCAAGACAATAAACATTCCAAAGATAAGATTCCTTCATCTTACTTTGCCTCTCACTTCTCTCCTGTGCTAAGATTCACTATAGAGCTGTTTGCCCCAGGGAATAGAGCAATGGATTCTGCCTCTGTCCTACAACTTCCTTCTCCCACTGTTGGCTGCTGCTTTGGACACTGCTTGGGTCAAAGCATGAGAAAGGATCAGGAGACGGAATAGGAATACATTGTTACTTATATAGGTGATTCTGTGCTCTCTGGTCCTATAGAGTGCTGAAGTTAACTCTGTAAAAGGAGTCTTTTATAGGACATTCCATCTGAATGGATAGTCCAGCTTGGTCCACGTTTCACTGAGTTGTAGCCATAGAAGGGTGATATTCCATGGATAGCACTATCATGCAGTAGGTACATGCAGATAGGATGTGAGTAGGTCATTAACAAAGCCATAGACAATGACAGGCTTTTGACAGTGACAGCCTTTTGACAACTGTAATCAACTAGGCTAACTTGCCAGGGTCACTATTCTCCTTAAAGCAGAATGGGCTTCAGCCTTCATCTTCATCTTCATCAAAGACCAAGCCACGTTAACCTTCTGTGCTGTCAACATTCCCTTCAGAGATAGAAATAGGAATGTTTACTTTATGAGTCTTTAAAAAAAATGCTTATTTTATTTTTGATTTATGGGTGTAAATCCAGAAGGCTTGATTTGGAGAAAATAGAACTCCATGCTTTAAATTCAGAAACAACGAAGGAATGAATGAAGGGATAAAGGAAAAAAGACAAAAAAGAAAAATAAAACAATAATACAAAAAAAAAATTGACTCCTGGTGCTGCATATTTCCTGACACTAAGAGATGGAACAAAAACTAGTAAAAGGCGTGAGGGGGTTGTTGTATGATAATGACCTTTTTGAATGTGCAGAGATGAGGGCTTTGTCATGGACATCCCCCCTACATGTATATACAGATAAGTTAGATATCAATAAGAGTTTTTAAGTAAGATGTTGCCTTTAGGAAGGATCTCTAGGTGAGTAAAGAATCCTGGCCAAGTAGCCTGTCTTTACCTCTGTGATTTGCAACTACTTCTGTAACCACCACACTGGATGGAGTGGGACTGCTGCTCTTCCTTTGTTTTATATCTTTTGGTTTTTTACTTTATCATAAAGGCATATTTCTAGACAAGGCTAGCTTTGAAAAAATAACCTTTATACCATATGATCTTGCCACATACTGTATGAGCATACTATATTTCAGTTTACTCCTTTAAAACTGAGTAAAATGTCAAAAGTAATGCATGAACTGGGGCTCACAAGCATCTTTTTTTTCCTTAGTCTGTGGACAGTTTCTAGTAGTAGTAGTTTTAGGTTTACAGAAATTGAGCATAGTGCAGAGAGTTTGCATATATTCCTTTTCTTTTCACAAGTTCCTGTTATTAATTTTTTTTATTTTAAAAAGCAAAACAGAAAAAAGGATAAAAATAATACAGGATTTCAAAAAAAAAAAAAAAGAAAGAAATTGACACTAGTTAATATATTCCATATTGTTATCTTAGAAGTAGCTGTTCAAATTATAAGATCTAGGCATAAAAAATGATCAGACAATCAAACAGTGACAACACAAACTATTGATGAACTAACAGAGAATTGGTAGTATAGTTATCTATCTTGCACACTTATACATACATAGTTATATGTGTATACCTACATACATGTAGTCTTTTCCTTTCTTCCATTTCTCCTTTCCTCTATCCCAGTTGTTCTTTAATTTTGAGTACTTTCTTTACCTGTTCTTATTACAATATCTGTTGTGCATTTTGGATCTTATTACTCTTTCAGTTTTTCATTATTATTATTATTTATTTTTTACACTAGGGAGACAATATAATATTTACAAATATGAGACAGATTCATTTCACTTATGAGTATAGTCTCAAGTTGTCACCATTTACCTATAAAATCCTCAACATTATCATTTTTTACAGCTAAGTAATATTCTACTTTATAAAACTACCACACCTTTTCATCCATTCTGTGGTTGATGGGCATTTTGGTTGTTTCCAAGATTTAGCTATTACAAATTGTGCTGCTATAAACATGGGTGCACATATATTGCTGTGACATGACATTTTCAATTCTTCTGGGATAATACCCAGAAGGGGAAAAGCTGGATTGAGTGGGACTTCCAATCCTAGTTTTTTGAGGAATCTCCATACTGATTTCCACAGTGGCCACACCAGTCTACACTCCCATCAGCAATGGAGAAGTGTTCCTTTTTCCCCATAGCCCTGCCAACATTTGGTATTGGTTAATTTCTTGATGGCAGCCATTCTATCTGGAGTGAGATGGAATCTCAGTGTTGTTTTAATTTGCATTTCTTGAATGACCAGTGATGTTCTTCATGTATTTATTTCCCATTTGTATTTCTTTATCTGGGAAGTGCATGTTCATCTCAGATGCCCATCTTTGGATTGGGTCTTTGAATTTGGGGGGCCTGATGTTTTTCAATTCTTTATATGTTCTGGATATAAGTCCTTTATCTGGGAGATAGTTGGCTAAAATTCTCTCCCATTCTGTTGGTTTTCCTTTCATTTTATTGATGATTTCTTTTGAAGTGCAAAAACTTTTTAATAAGATGAGATCCAAGTTGTTGATTCTTTTAAGTACTTCCCGGGCAGTTTGCGTTTTGTTCATGAACTCTTTGCCTACCCCTATGTCTTCAAGATTTTTGCCTACCTTGTCTTGCTATAAATTTAGTGTTTCTCTTCTAATATTTAGATCTTTGACCCATTTTGACTTTAGTTTAGTGCATGGTGATAGACATGGGTCTAATTTCATTCTTCAGCATGTGGAAAGCCAATTTTTCTAGCACCATTTATTAAAGAGACTATCTTTCTTCCAGTGAACATGTTTAGCCCCTTTGTCAAATATAAGGTACCTGAGTATCTTTGTAGTTGTATTTACATTTTCTAATCTGTTCCATTGATCCTCAGGTCTATTTTTTTGCCAGTACCATGCTGATTTTATCATTGTAGCTTTGTAGTATAATTTCAAGTCAGGGATTGAGATGCCTTCTGCCTTGCTTTTGTTGCCCAGAATTGCCTTTGCTATTCTAGGTCTCTTCTGTTTCCAAATGAATTTTAGGAATGTTTTCTCTAGATCTGTTAAGATATGTAAATGATATTTTGGTTGAGACTGCATTAAATCTGTATAACAGTTTTGGGAGTGTGACCATTTTCACAATGTTGGTTCTCCCTAACCAAGAACAAGGGATATCTTTCCATTTTCTAACCTCTCCTCTTCAATCTCCTTTTTGAGAGTACTATAGTTTTCAGCATATAGGTCTTTTACATTGTTAGGTTGATTACTAAGTATTTCATTTTTTTGAATGCTATTGTGAAAGGAGTTATTTCCATAATTTCTCTCTCAATGAGTTTGTTGTTTGTGTACAGGAATGCTATTGAGTTTTGAGTGTTGACTTTGTATCTGGCTGCACTACTGAATTTATTAACTCTAGTAGCCTTTTGATGGAGTTTTTAGGGTCTTCTATGTAGAGTATCATGTCATCTGCAAATAGTGATAATTTAACTTCTTCCTTTCCTATCCTTATTCCTTTTATTTCGCTCTCTTGCCTGATTGCTCTGGCTAATGTTTCCAGAACTATACTGAAAAGGAATGATGATAGTGGACATATTGTCTTGTTCCTGATTTTAGAGTGAAAGCTTTCAGTTTTTGTCCATTTAGTATAATGTTGGCTGTTGGTTTTTCATAGATGGCTTTTATCAGATTGAGGTAGATACCATGTATTCCAAGTTTCTATAAAGTTTTTGTCATGAACAAGTGTTGGACTTTATCAAAAGCTTTTTCTGCATCTATTGAGATGATCATGTGATTTTTGTCTTTGGCTCTATTGATGTGGTGTATTACATTTATTGATTTACGTATGTTAAACTATCCCTGCATTCCTGGGATAAATCCCACTTGGTTATGATGTATAATCTTCTTGATGATTTGCTGCATTCTGTTTGCCAGTATTTTATTTAGAATCTTTGCATCAATGTTCGTTAGGGACATTGGCCTATAGTTCTCCTTTTTGGTTGGGTCTTTCTCTGGTTTTGCTATCAGAGTAATAGTTGCCTCCAGGAATGAGTTAGGGAGGATTGCTGCCCTTTCAATTTCAGTGAAGAATTTGAGGGGTACTGGCATTAAATCTTCTCTAAATGTCTTGTAGAATTCAGCTGTGAATCCATTAGACCCTTGGCTTTTCTTTGTTGGTAAGTTTTTAATCATGTTTTCAATTTCAGTAACTGATACTGGGTTATTCAAAATTGTTATGTCTTCTTGATTCAGCTTTGGTAATTCTTACATTTCTAGGAATTTGTCCATTTCCTCTGTGTTTTCCACCCTATGTGAGTAAAGATTTTCAAAGTAGGCATTCATGATCTCCTGAATTTCCATGGGATCTGTAGTAGTTTCTCCCTTTTCATTCCTTATTACATGATTTTTAGTTTTTTCTTTCTTTTTCTTGATAAAGTTGGCTAGAGGTTGATCAATTTTGTTTATTCTCTTTGATTCATTAATTCTTTGTATTGTTTTCTTAGTCTTAATTGCATTAATTTGTGGTCTGATATTTATAATTTTCTCTCTTCTATGAGCTTTGGGTTTGACTTGCTCTTCTTTTTCTAGAAACTTGAGGTATAGCATTAGGTTATTTATTTGTGCTTGTTCTGTTTTCTTGATGTGACAATTTACCGCTATGTATTTTCCTCTTAGGACTGCTTTCATTGCATCCCACAAGTTTTGGTATGTTGTATCTGCATTTTCATTGAATTTTAGGTATTGTTTAGTTTCTTCTTTAATTTTATCTGTAACCCATGGCTGTTCAGGAGGTTGTTGTTTAATTTCCATGTGTTTATGTAGATTTTGCAGTTTCTTTTGCTGTTAATTTCCAATTTCAGTGCACTGTGACCAGATAATATGCATGGGATAATTTCAATCCCTTTGCATTTACTTAAGGAGGTTCTATGGCCAAATATATGGTCTATTTTAGAGAACATTCCATGTGCAGCTGAGAAAAATGTGTATTCTGATGTTGTTGGGTGGAACACTCTGTAAACATTTACTAAGTCCATTTGTTCACAGGTTTGATTTAGTTCTGTTATTTCTTTGCCAACTTTTTGTCCAGTTGATCTATCTTTATATTATATTGTGGTATTAAGGTCCCCTGTTACAATTGTGTTATTGTGTATTTGGTTTTTCAATCTGGTTTTTCATGTGTATTCGTATTTGTCTTATATAGTTGGGTGCTCCTATATTTGGTGTGTATATATTTATGATTGTTAGCTCTTCCTCTTGAATTTTTCCCCTAAGAAGTATGTAGTAGCCTTCTTTATCTCTTTTGATCATTTTTGGTTTGATGTTTACCCTGTCTGCAAGCAGAATAGCTACCCCTGATTTTTTCTGGGTTCCTGTCGCATGGAGTATTGTTTTCTATCTTTTGACTTTTAGTCTGTGAGTTTCCTTTTAAGTCATATGTGTTTCTTGTGTACAGCATATTGTTAGATCCTGTTTCTGGATCCATTCTGTCAGATTATTTCTTTTAATTGGTGAATTGAGGCCATTTGCATTGATGGATATAACTGATACATACTGGCTTAACTTTGTCATGTTATTTTCCTATTGTTGGTTTCCTGCTTTTCCCCCTCATTTAATTGCTTACCCTGCCTGTTGGTTTCTTTTTGTTGTTGTTCTGGGAATTGTAGTCATTTTTTGTCTCTCTCTAGTATGTTTTTCAGTATTCTTTCTAGGGTTGGCTTGGTAGACATTTTTTCAGTTGTTCTTTGTCATGTCTTATGTCTCCATCAATTCTGAAAGAAAGTTTTGTAGGGTGCATCAATCTGGGTTGAAAGTTGTTTTCTTTCAGGGCTTGAAATACTTCACTCCAAGCTCGTCTTAACTTGAGGGTTTGTGCTGAAAAGTCTGCTTTGATTCTAATGGGTTTTCCTGATAGGTGAGTTGTGTCTTTTCTCTAACAGCTTTTAGTATTCTGTTTTTATGTTGTATGTCTGGACTCTTAATTATTATATGTCTGGGTGTAGATTTATTTTGGTTATGACTGTTTGGCATACTACATGCCTCAATTATCTGTATATCCGTTTCTTTTCCCATGTTTGGGAAATCATCTGCTATTACTTCTGCAAATAGTTTTTTAAGTCAGTTGCGTTGACTCCTATATTTTCATTTACGCCTGTCAGTCTTATATTGGTTCTCTTTGCATCATCTTGAAGCTGTTGAATTGTTATTTCATGCTCCCTTGTTATTTCTACAAGTTCTTTCCTTTCATGATCGCTAACTGCAATCCTGTCTTCGAGGTCCGAAAGTCTATCCTCAGCTTCTTTTAAATGATTTCGCCAGCTTTCAATGGAACTTTGTATTTCTTGGATATCTCTTTGAATTTTTTTCATGCACTGTGTTTTTTTTTCTAAGTTGTTCATTCAAGGTTTCCATCGTTTTCCTGTACTCTTGTACTTTTTTATCTGGGTCTTCTCTAGCTATACTGAGTAATTCCTTTATTAAGGTCATCATTTCTTTCTTTACATGAGAGATTATTTCTAATCTGATTTCCTCAATAGCTTCATGCATTTGTTTCTTTATTTCACCTGCTATCTTTTCAGAAATTTCAGGTGTGTAACTTCTAATGTCCTCTATTTCAATGTCTCCTGATGTTTGAGATTGCATTTTGCTTTTTCGTCTTGTCATTTTCACCTCTTGGGTTAATATTTCAGTCTTTCAATCCCACTAATCTCAACTAACTGTCGCGTGCGTCTTAGGGTCCTACTGTATGGGTGATATTTGTCCAATTTCTGGGTCCCACAATGGAGGGGCAGGGCCAGTCACCTGAATTCCTCCTGCAGGTCCTGTTGGGTGAATCTTATATTCTCCCTAGGCTGACTAGCCTAGGAGTATTGATGTAAGCCAACCCTTAGCTCCTATTGTTAATGTGGCTTCAGGCTGTTCCTGGCTGCCAGATTTACCTGGCTACATTTTGCGCCTCAGCTAGCACCCTAATGTGTCACTGGGGGTCTCCTAGACCCTTTCAAGTTCCTCCAGGTTGGAGGAGGCCTTGTCAGTGCTCTCCTCAACCCACCTGGTATCCTCTGTATGGAAGAAGGACTCACTCACACTCTTGCCGGGCTTCCCAAAGTCCTACAGCTGGAGGGGAGGGCTCGTTGCTGCTCCTGTTGACCCCTGAGGTCCTCTATTTGAGGAGGAAACTCACTGCACTGTTGCAGGCCCACCGAGGTCCTGTATGTGGGTGAGGGGTGGCTGAGGCTTCCACCAACCCAACAGGGTTCTGCAGGTGGTAGATGGATCACTGATGGTCCCTGGGCTGTTGAGGTCACCGGGGTGTAGGGGAGGTGCTGCCGATGATCAGCCTGTTGCAGAGGTCTCTGGGGGAGGGGGTGCAGGAGAAGGTGCTGTGGACGATGATCTGCTGGCTGCAGAGGTCTCAGGGGTGTTATTAATGTTTTACATTACTGTATTGTGCTTCTTTTAATTGGTGAAAGAAAATTGACTCATTATCACCTGAACTCCGTAGTTTACACTAGATTCCCTTCTGTGAGTTTTGGCTGTTGTCGTGTACCCCCCAGTACAGTATCCTACAAGAATGCTTTTCCTACCCTAAAAATTCTCTGTGCTCTCGTGCTCCTCCCTCTCCTTTTTCATTGTCAGTTTCTTGTGAAATACGAACAAGATCCCTTCTGTTGGGTTCCTTTTCTGCACCTGCTACTATTTCAGACTTTTGAAAGGTTCCACCAAATCCTAAGGGAAAACAACAAGGAAATACACACAGACAACTTAAAAATCCAAAAGGAGTCACTGTGTGTGCTCTGGTGGCTGCAGACACGCCTCTCCAGGCTCCTTTACCCGTCCAAGGCCTCACTCACACTGGCTGTGGTCTCCACACTGTAATACTGAAAGGTTGGTACAGATCCGCAAGAACTTTTCAGGGAAAAGTCAGAGGGCACTGATGCACCACGAGATGCTCCTTCTTTGAAAGTTTGAAACTTTTATGGGCCCAAGGGAGAGCTGGAGTCCTCCAATGTAGTCACGCTCTTCCCTCCAATCCCAGGACTTTGTTTCCCAGAAAGAACAGTATTCCTTTCTCCTACAATAGGTATGGCTACCAGGAAAGAAGCCACCAATTAGGGAAAACCTCTCCTGCTAGCTCCAGGGCCCTATCCCTTATGTATGCCTTAGATAAGAACTATAGCAAACCCTGTTATAAACATTTTATCTACGTAATATGAATCCCATGCATACAGAACAGTAGGATTATTTCCTCACAAACTTACAACAAAACCAAATTTCACTAAACTCTGCCTTCTCACTTATTGAAATCACACACACCCATATATATATATAAAATAAAATTTTAGACACCCATTAAATCATATTTTGAAGAATAATTAAGATAAGATAATGTTTTCTGCCATAATCATGAGTTTATTTGTTTGTTTGTTTTACTGTACTGAAGATCAAACCTAGGGGTGTGTTTGTTTGTTTGGCTTTCAAGGTTGAGATGGGGTCTTTCTAAATTGCAGGCTAGTCTAGAACTTTCAATCTTTCTGCTTCAGCCTCCTGAGTAGCTGGGATTACAGGTGTGTGCCACCACTCTCAGCAAGACATTTTTTGTGTTTCCATATTTTCCAAATTTTCTATAGAAAGCATTATTAATTTTTTAATCAGAAAAAGAAATCTAACAGTTTTTTTTAAAATTTTTTACATTTTTTTAAAGGAAGCAACCTTAGCAAGTCTGATCAGGAAAAGAGAGATACAAAAGCCCAGTCAGAATGTTAGCCCTTAATAGATGAGCTGCAACTCTGTTTATGACCACATTTGGAAGAAGACAGTGACAATTTTGGGTGACTCTAAATGACCCACAGCCTGTGTCTTGGAATTTGGTTCTGTGACTGAGAGAAGCAAAAAGAAAAGAAAAGGAAAGAATGTTAGCTTTTAATAAGCTTGAGTAATGTTAACCCTTGAGTAAGCTTGCCTGTGCTTAACTCTAGAAAGATACAGAATAAACATTCATCACAGGAGCAACTGGGCTTTTAAAAAGAAAAGTTTCTAGAAACTCAAGGCAAAAACAAAGCCTCTTTCCTAAGCAATTTTCTAGCCAAATGCAATCTTTTATAGACATATCAAAAAATTCTTTTCACTCAAATTTGCTAGTTCCGATTAAAAAAAGAAGGAGGAGGAGGAGGAGAAGGAGGAGAAGGAGAAAAAGGAGCAGGAGAAGGAGGAGGAGAAGGAACTGTATTCATTGTATTTATACTATTCTGACTGTGCATTCAGAAATAAATGACCCTACTTGACCCTACTCGATGAAGGACAAGCTGAGACTTTGTGAAATACTGCCATTTTTACTTCCCTAAATACCTTGAGGCACAAATATTTTTTTTATTTTGAAATCCAGTCACAATAGACACATGCTCCCAGTTTCAATAGTTTTAAATTATTGAGGTTGGCTTCTTGTTCTTTGGCTGATTTCCTCTATGATTAAACTATTTAATTGAAAAATACGTATAATTCAAAATTTACTATGTATACTATGAGTAAGTGTATAATTCAGTGGCATTAAACACATTTACAATGCCATATAGCCATCATCATTATTCATTCCTAGAACGTTTTCATTACCCCAAACTGAGAGTCTGCACCCACTGAACAAGAACTCCTTATTCCCCTCCCCTCCATGGTATGGTCACCTCTTTTCCACTTTCTGTCTTTATGAACTCACTTGTTCTGGATCCCTCTCGTAAATGGAATCATACAATATTTGTCCTTTTTTGTCTGACTTATTTCACTTAGAATAATGTTTTCAGGGTTCACCCATATCATAGCAAGTGTCAGAATATTCTTCCTTTTTAAAACTGAATCATATTTTATGGTATACATCACATTTTGTTTATTGATGGTTATTTGGGTTATGCCCACCTTTTGGCTATTGTGAATAATGCTGCTATGATTATTGTTGTACAAGGTATGTTCAAGCCCCTGCTTGCAGTTTTTTAGGGTACATATGTAGAAGTGGAAGTGCTGGTACATACAATAATTCTATGTTAATATTTGAGGGCTTGCCAAACTGTTTTCCACAGCAGTTGCATCATTACATATTCTCATTTGCAATGCACAGGGTCCTAATTTCCCACCTCTTTGCCAATACTTACTTTTAATTTTTTAAACAAATGTTAGTCATCTTCATGGTTGTGAAGTGATAGCTCATTTTGGTTATGATCCAGTATTTTGAAGCAAATCTTTCTGTGTACTTGTGACCATCTCTAAACTAAATAATGCTGTTGTAATGGTTAGAGCTTCAGCTGAGGAATTTATTCTTCCCAGAGACATTCCTAATGCCATACCCCATCTTCTCAGTGCTAATGCAGCCTTCCTTGTGCTAAAAGAGCCTTCTTTCTGGGCATCTGGAACCTCTGCTTTCATCTTTTGCAGGAGAATTGAGAGTAACCAGCTTCCCAGGAGCAGAGAGACATCTGTGTGGGTGGGAGAACTGGCCTGATGGGAGTCCAAGATTTCTTTGCCTGCCCTGGGCCCATAGCTTCTCCAAAAAGAGGGAAAAGAAGTACAGAATTCTGGACCTTCCTGCTAAGTATCATCTCAAACTCTCCAGGCCTGGGGCTCCTGCCTTGCCCTGAATCCCTGCAAACCACTTGAATTCCATCGCACAGAGTGTAAAGTATTCACCCCACACCTCTGAGCGAGTTGTTTCCTCTTTCTTTGGTGGAGGACTCAGACCTTATTTATAACTAAGCAAAACCCATGGTTATAATCCTGTGGTATTACTTCCATAAACAGTAGCTTGAGTTGAAAAGACCAGCTCCAGAACTGTGAGAAATGGCAACCGCGTGAGCATTGTCTGAGAATACTTCCCTGATTTTCTGCTCTGAGCTTTTTTCTAAAATCATCTGCTAAAATACAGGGTATTTGAGTCTTTCTTAAACCTGTCAGTTATCCCAGGGAATGAGGCTATCAGCAGCGTTGGAGATACCTGGACATGACTTCAGCATGTTTGTCTTTGTAAACCTCAGCATTTTTTTTTCCTTTTTCCCTTCTCTCTGTATAGATATTTGTCATTACTGAAATTTAAATGATTCAAAGTGACATTTTCTTCTAAATGTGTGTTCTGCCTTTCGTATATTGTTTCACCTTTGTGTAATGTCAAGACCAGAGAAAGTATTCACCTCTTAATGTGAGTTCATTGTAAAACCCAGAGACATAAATTGACCATCATTTGAAATGTGGAAGACATGTATGAGTGGGCTGTTTTTCTTTTACAGTGTGATGCTTTTCTGTGTCAGAGCCTTTCCTGTTTTCCTGGTGGTCACCATGTCCAAGTATCAGATCAGTATATTTATTTATTTACTTATTTATATTCTTACTTTTTAGGACTAACACTCCACCACTAACAATTAAGACAAAGCCTGCCTAAACAGGTGAAATGTTTGCAGATAAACTAACAAAACCTATATAACAAATAAAATACTTAGTAAAAGAACAGTGTTTATATTCATAGTTCCTACATGGAATCTACCCATGAGTAATGATGTTTAATTCAACTATAGGAACTATTAACAGATATCTGTAAATCCCACCCACTTTCCAAGATTATTAACCATTCATTCATTGACCCCTTCTAGCTTCATCCAATACTTCACGATGGTAAAGTTTTGGTTCCTTATTAGGAATGTCCTTATATTCCAGATAACTACTGGATTATTTCTAGGAATAAATTACATGACAGATGTAAATACAGCACTTTTGTCAGTTATACATATTTATTGAGATGTTAATTACAGATGAATTATTTGATATTTATGTGCAAATGTAGCATTGATTAACTTTTTGTTGTTGGTGTTTGAGAGAGGGTATGGTTTAGACTGGCCTTGAATTCACTATGTAGCCCACCCACAATGGCCTCAAACTCACAGCAATCCTCCTGCCTCCCTCAGCCTCCTCATTGCTGGGATTACAGGCATGCATCACCATGCCCGGCTAGCATTAATATTTTTTATTTGCCTATATTTGCATGTTGAATGTGGACTTTAGTATAGATTCTATACATTTTTAGAAACATTGGAGTAATTTACTCTTTATAGTAGTGACCATAGCTTTTGCAGGATACATCCTACTGTGAGGACAGATATCCTTTTGAGACACTACAATTATCACAAACCTACTTTCAGTGATTCTTTATATTGGAACTAACTTAATAGAGTGAATCTAAGGCAGATCTTCAGTTGATAAAACGACCTTAACATGATTTTTTGCTTTCTACTTTATTTTACCATTTATTATTACTACTTTAGTAATAATTCATTTGTTGTCCCTTCAGGAAACCAGGTCTGACAATCCCTCAGACATCAACTCAGACTCAAATAAGAGTCCATTTCATCCATACACTTAAAGATATCTTAGGCTTTCTATTCATATTGTTAGCTTTATTAGTTTTAGTTTTAGTTTTATTCTTTCCAGACATACTAGAAGACCCAGATAACTACACACCTACAAACCCACTTAACACTCCTCAACCTATTAACCTAGATATTTCTTATTCATATATCCAATCCTTGATTCAGTTAACACCATTAAACTTGGAGGATACTGGCACTAGTACTTTCTATCCTAATTTTGGGTATCATTCTTACCCTTCTCATCAAAACAATAGAGCACAGCATTTCACCCTTTGAGCTTATTCTGTGTTCTAGTAGCAACTTTATTGGCGCTAACATGACTTGGAGGCCAGCCAATAGAATGAATACCCATTCATTATTATTCATCAGCTAGCGTCTATGTTATGTTTTTCTATTTTAATTCTTATACCACTAACAAGACCATTAGAAACTAAATCACTAAAATGAAGAGTCCTTGTACTGTATTACTCTGGTCTTGTAAACCAAAAATGGAGAATTAATCTCACTAGAACATCAAAA
The DNA here is from genome assembly GCA_004363535.1 of Dasyprocta punctata. NCBI lineage: Eukaryota > Metazoa > Chordata > Mammalia > Rodentia > Dasyproctidae > Dasyprocta > Dasyprocta punctata. Next base: position 35,785 of record RJWM01005901.1, on the reverse strand, counting down.
CCAAGGAAAAGGATAACAGCTGTACTACCAGGACACAAAGCTGAAATTCTAAGTAAAACATTCCATGACCAATATTATATTCCTGTATTGTATCATTGGATGGGGCGGGGAGTAAGACAGGGTCCTGCTGTGTGGTACAGGCTGGCTTTGAACACACTGTGTTGCTCAGGCTGGCCTCAAATTCATGGTGATCCTCCTGCCTCAACCTTCTGTCAGCCTTCTGAATGCTGAGATTACAGGCACACAACACCACACCCAGCTCCTGTATTGTACCATTTTAGAAACTTAATCCACACTGTTTCCTACCTTTATACTTTGTACATTAATGCATTGCCCCATTAACAATGTAACAATTAATATATTACATCAAGCATAATATGTATAACCAACATTAAAATAATAACCCCATGCTTATAAGCAAGTGCATTTAACTTAAGATAATATATAATCCATTAATTTATTTATCCACTTTAAAATTCAAAATCATAGAAAGAGTATCAACCCAAGTAAATATTAATTTTACATAGGACATACATTTTCTTGATCAGATATTAGCACATTAAGTCAAATTGATTCTTGTCATCATGATTGTCACCTGCCAATTTTTAGCTCTTAATCAATCATTCTCCATGAAACCATCAACCTGCCAGACAGTGATTGGACTCATCGCATGTAGGAGTTTGTGTTACTGAAACTTTAACAGGCACCTGGTTCTTACTTTAGGGCCATACCTATTAAAATCACCCACTCATTCCCCTTAAATAAGACATCTCCATGGACTAATGACTAATCAGCCAATGGTCACACACAAGTGTACCATCATGCATTTGCTATCTTTTTGATTTTGGGGATGGCGTCAGTCAGCATAGTTGTCAAAGCAAGGTCTCAGCTAGTTAACATGTAGCTAGATTTAGTAATGAATTGAACAGGTTTATGTCTGGTATACTTTAATGCTTGATGGACATAAGACTTATCTATAGTAAACATTTGCATGTATGTACACCCGTAAGGATACAGGTAAGTACACATGTACATGTGCTCCGTTCTCCCTTCTCGTCTCCCTTCTCGTCTGTCTCTTTCTAGAGAAGGCTGACTGGTGAGAGATGCAGGGAATCACCCAAGCAGGACCTCAAGACAGCTGCGCTAAGCAGCATGAGCCATGCTCAGTGCCTCAGGAAGATCTGTCCCATCCAAGACTCATGGCGCCCACCAGCTTGTGGCTCTACACACAGCAAACCTAAGTTTTCTTGGCTCGTCAGGCTGTGCGCAGGAAGCACGGCACCTGCCTCATTTACCCGGGAGGCTCCCAGACCAAAGGTAGCATTGAGAGCTTCATGTGGCACCAAGAAGCCTGCTGGAAACATGAAGAAGCCACTCACTATTTTTTGATGGCAGTGACCAAAACCAGTTTCATAGCATTTTTATTGACTTGATGGTCTCTTTGGACTTTCTGTATGTGGGCCTGAAATGTATTCATTCATTTACTTGCTCACTCATTCATTTCTCTAAGATATTTGTTGTGCCCTAACCACACTGAACAAGAACCATATTGTTGACAACTGTCCCCAGATAGAGGCAATCCAGAAGAGATATCTTTCTCATCATCACCATCACCCTCAGACCAACATTGCTTCATTTTAGAAAAACAAATATAACCCATACTAGGTTAGGCGTTGTAAGGGAAGCAAGATAGGCAGACTCCATGCTCTCCTATGACTCACAGTTGAATGTGAGAGACACACAAATATGCAATAATATTAAAGATGCTAATTTTTTTTTAATAGGGGAAGCATATAATGTTATGACCTACCAAAATGTCAACACCATGTGGTTCAGCTTAATACTTCTGTCAGTTCTCTATATGCCAGGCCCAGAATCACATGCTTAGTATCACCATCAATATTCACAAGAACCTTACAGAGTTGACCTTATTATTTTCATTTGAAAGATGAGATACTTGGACATTAATTGCAGCATGTTTGTCTTAGTTATCCTCAGCAATTTTTAAAAATTTTATTAATAATAATGACAATGATCAGAGTAAAGCAAAGCAGAGAGCACCATATTAGGCCTCGAAGACAAGACAGAAGAGAATCCCCCATACTTGCTACATTGCCTGCTGTCACCTTCCAAAGAGATGCTCAGGTTGCTGACCAGAGGCCTGCAAAATCTACGAAACAATACTAGCAAATAGTTGGTTGATGTTCCTTGGTTGCTATCAATTTAGCCAGACCTCTAAAACAGCAGGTTGCTGACGGTGGGGGGGGGGGAGTGTTTGTCCCTGATTCCAAGCCCACAAGGGGCTGTTCTCGTTCTCCTCCGAGGTCCCAGGGTCAGGACCCTGGAAGGCAGTTCAATTGCGTCCTGGTCGGTGCCTGCGCCGCTCGGGCAGCAATTTTTTTTTCCTTTTCTCTTCTCCTTATATGTAGATATCTGTCATTCTTGATGTTTAAATCATTCAAAATGGCTGACTTTCTTCCACACGTGTGGCACAGAGAAGTTAGATGAGTACTTTTGGTCACAAGTACTGGAGGGCAGGACACAGACCATCTGGTTCCAGGTTCTGCACTCTAATCTCTGTCTCCATCCTGTGGGCCAGGTTATTGAAGGAGCGCACAGAAAACTGATAGAGAATGATTCTTGTCTATGATGTGGACTGAGGGATGAAATGAAGGTTAGCTCTCAGGATGTTTCAAAACCTGTTACCAGATAAAAGATAGATTGCTGCATTCACCATAGCTTTCTAACTCTTGGTTTACCTGTGTGTTTGTCTTTTGCTTTCCTCTCTTTGAAGTTCCCCTAATGGCTTTAATTTTTCATTATCACATGAAGAGGATTTAACTTTTGGCATTTAGATAGGCTCTCTACAGCTCTTGGATTTTAGCAGATGGGAAGTCTGGTAAGGTAAAAACACGTAGGACAAGTTTCCTGGCCTGGGCCAGATATACCATTGGTGGTTTTTGAGCTGCCTCTGACCTCTCTCAGAGCATGTATGTTTGCTCAGAGCCCCCAGTGAGAGAGCATCTGTCCATATGAGTCCACCCCTCTTAACATGGGTGACTTAACAAGAATGGGCAACTGACCTGAGACAGGTTCACCAGAAGGTTGGCTTGTGCAATGCAACTTGTGTTCTATGCAAAAGGAGAATAGAGCCCATTAGCGCCCTCTCTCAGGACCTCCTTACAAAGACCCAGAGGGAAGTCATTGCTCAGAGTTGAGCCACTGAGTAGAAAGTCATGGTGCCAGTTGGAGACTGCCATTTGGGGCTTGCCTTCATGTCACATAAAGAGGGAGTATGGTCTCATAGAATGTGCAGATGAAGACTAGAGCTCCAGGGACTGGAGTGGCACAGAAGAGTGAGGCCAGTTGGTCTTGGGAGAAGAAAAAAGCACTCCATTTCTGCATCTCTGATCTTGGAGGCTATGCTTTTTGCAATAAATTTTTATATGACTTAGTGGCTAAGTAGATTGTGTTCCTTGTCACAAATAGATCAAAACACAAGTTCTCAAGCAGGTCATTTATATCATGATAATGAGGAATAGAAAGAAGATAAGAAAAACCGCTCAAGTAATTGTACAATTAATGTAACACTAGAAGAACCATCACTACACCCAGGCCCATGGCCAACCTTTTAACTGAAATGACTGGTTATAGCCTACATCAGACTCTTTGTTAGATGCAAGTAGACAAACATGAGTAACATCACTTCTGTTCTTGAGGTGTTTACAGAAGAACAGAGAAAGGTAGACAGTGAATCACCTTAGCATGTGGGAGATACTATAGCAGGTATCAAAATGTTCCTCTTAAGGGAATGACTGATTTCAGTTTCACCTGAGGATGTTGGTTAAGGTTTTGCCCAGGAGGAGATTTTGAGGTGAGTTTGAAAAGGTGAGTAATTGTTTGCCTGGCAGTTAGGGTAGGAAGGAGGGAGACAGCCCCTCCAGGCAGAAGGAACAGACTGTGCAAAGGCAGGCAGGTGTGAAATGGCCTGTGAAGTTCATGGGACTGGAAAGAAGTCAGGTCAGTTGGAAAAGTGGGTGTTTTGGGTGAATGTCAGGAATAAATTAGGTTGGGTGAGATTTTGAAGATTTGCATGTAAAATTAACAAGACAGTTAATAGTTTTAATATCCATTATCCTGTACCAAAGACAAAGGTGAGGTGATGAATCTTTTGGCCTGATTTGGGGAAGGGGACATATTTCTAGAGAAACATTGTCTCTGTCTCACTAGGTGCTGTTGGTATCTGTTTCTCAACAGTGAAATGAAGATAACACACGAGCTCTTCCCAGGGATGCCATGTGATCCCTTTAATGTCTACTCAGATAATTCAGAGGATAATCTTTTGGATAGGGATGGAGGTATACCATAAAATATATCTTTAGATTATCAAAAAAGAAAGGTGAACAAACAACCAGTGAGTAGCCTGAAGCACAGATTCTCAACTGGGAGTGATTTTGCCCTGTAAGGGATGTTTGGTATTGTCTAAAGGCATGTTTTGTTGTAGAACCTGAGACAATGCTTCTGGCATCTAGTAAATACATACTGCAAACACCCTACAATGTACAAGATGGCCTCTCACACAAATAGATATCCTGCTCAAATGGCAGACCATGTGAGGTTATGAAACTATGGTCTGAAGGGCCCTTGCCTGAAAAACAGTTCACCTGGTCTGGAAGAACAAGTCAATTTCATGAACTCTCAAATATTTTAGAAGCATGTACTTACACAAAAACAATTACTATTACTATGAATTATAAAATATCTCAGAATGAAGACATTTCTCAAAATGACACGCCCGTCACTATTATTAGATTCTTCTGAGAGTTCTATGAACTACAGAAAAAAGTGTATTTTAGTAAAGAATGAGAAATTTCACAGATTTTCTCCTATCAGATGAAAGGGAAGACATATTCAGAATTAGACAAAATTTCAAAGTATCCAGGTATTACTGATTTATTCCTTTGTAATGTATTGCTTTACATAATAATCAGTGGAGATTGTTGATTTGCACTTATTTGGATATTGCTATCTAATTTATGTATTCTAACTATTCTACACTTCAGTTGAAGAAAAACCTTGAATTAAAATAAATTGTTAATATAGTAATCTTGACTTTTCTTTCCATTTTATGTGTCCTGTAGTCATAATGGTATAGGAGAAATATAACTCCCAACTTGTTAAATGTTAGATATGTCAATTTTGTGTCTTTTGAAATCAAAGAATGAATTTTAAGGAACAACAGAGATTAAGAATAGAAGAGATTTATTGAGAAAAAGCTCCTGAGAGACAGGAGGGGTCCCAAAAGTGGGTTGTCACTGAGATCACTTTTCTAAGACTATTTTCTAGAACATTATGGTTAGAAAATCATGAGGCTAGTACAACATGGGACAAACTATAATAACCAATAAGATGGTAAGTATAGCCACTTAGCTAATATTGCTTCAGTAGGGAAGCAGGTCATGTAGCAAGAGTATGTGGAAGGCATGGGTTTGGATGCTGTGGTCACCGATCTGGGTGACTGATGTTTATCTGGCCTTTATGGGACCAGGTGATAACAATTATAGTATAATTCTAAGTGACTGCTTATCCCTTCAGTAGGCATATAAGTCTGTCCATTCCATATTTTTCTTGAGACTGATCATCTTTAGATGCGCCCCACCCATAATTCTCATGTCTTTCTCTTTTCTGCTGACTTCCTTGAGAGCCAAGACCTTTACTTCACAAAGAAAATTTGCTTAGACTGGTCTCAAAATATTATTTCTTTATGTTGCTTAATACAATTATAATAGCATTTTATCAAGTATCAGTAGACTATATTCTAATCTGTCCTTTGTCTATTGCTTTGACTTTGCATGAGACACTGAGAGTTTCTTCTTTTTGCTCATTGAAAAATGAAGACAGATAAAGCAGATGGTTTCTACTTTTCATGCATTATCATTTCAAAGTTGTGATAGCTAAGTTTTTGGAAACTTAGGATGCTGACATTATTGCTCAGAAAAAAATCAACCTTCCTTGAGGGTAACTGGATTTCATGGAGTCACTATGCTAGTTAAAAGGAGGCTGAACTTATTAGAGAAGAGTTAATGTCTTCATTCTCAGAGTGGAATAAATTCTGCCACCATCAGTGGAAAAGAAGAGTCAGTTTGGTGGGAAATGATCAAGGAATTGTACGGGAAACCATAACATAACTAGAAAGGAAGAAAAAAGATATGTGTCAGGTAGGTCTCTGTGGTTGTAAGTAACAGCAACTGACTGACTAATGTCAATACAAACAGAAGGATTTATTAGAGTCAAATTCTTTATATGTAGGACTTGGAGTGGATAGGGTAGAGGTAACAAACCAGCATACTTGCTAAAACTCCCATGACTGAGGGGACAGCGGATCCTTCAGGAAAGAAATCTGTGAAAAAGACAAAAGAGTAAGAGTATTGAATATCAAAAATAATATAAGAAGTAGAAATATTTGTAGAATAAATAAATAGGAGGAGATGGAATAGCTTTAACATGCTGTTGATGACACAGCTGTTTGAAGCAGGTGAAAATGTGGTTTACTATTTGGAAAAGTCAATATATATATCAGAGAGACAGAGAGACAGAGAGACAGAGAGAGAATATACTAGGAAAGAAAAGTGAAATAAATCCAATCAAATTCATTTAATCTTGAGCATTTTAGAGGTTCTCTTTGGGGTGCCTTGGGCTCAAGATCCAGAAGAGAAAACAAAGCTTGTCCTCACAGCTCCCAGCCTAGCAACACAATAATTGTGAATTCCTTACTGTTTTAATTGCCCTCCAGGTCCCAAGCTTCTTGCTTTCAGAGCATGTCTTATTTAATCCTCCAAATGCTCCTTGAGGCTATTCCTATTGTCATCTCCATTGTGAAGATACAAATGGCAGGAGTGATAAAAGAGGCCAAAAGTTAGGAAGTGGGTATAGCTAAGCAGGGACTGCAAGGCCTGGGGATTTTGACTTTTTTATTTTTGTTTTGTTTTGGTACTGGGGCTTCACCCTAGGGCCTTACAAGCTTTACTTCTGAGCTCTACTTGCAGCCTGTTCTACATTGACTTTATTCATGAATGAGAAAGGAGAAAAAACAGAATTATGGAATGAAAGGTGCAGCTCTGCACTGTGGCATCTCCAGTTATTGGCTGGATCACTGAGCAGTGCAGAATCAGGAACTGACACAGTGCTGCTCCCTATGAAGCCTGCAGTAAATTACAAAGGACAGCCGTGTATAATCTGTGCCCCAGAGCAGGCCAGCAACTGCTCTAAAGCAAAACAGAACCTGCCTTCTTTTGTCTGGGACATGCCAATGTACCAGTGGTCTGTTTCTTAATTAGTTAATATTTAAATTGGCAAAAACTGTATATATTTAGGGTATACCACATGATATTTTGACATTTGTATGTATTGTAGAATGATTAATTAATCTCTCATCATTTTTTGTGGTGAGACATTTAAATTCTCTAAGCACTTTTTCAAGTGTACATTATTATTAATTATAGACATCATGCTGTACAAAAATCTCCCAAACTTATTCTTCCTAACTGAAACTTTGTATCCCTTGACCAGTGTTTCCCTACTCAGTTGTCTTTTGACCCTTCTCTAACATGATATCTTGACATGGTTACTCCACAGGCGACCACCTCCGTAGAAAGTACAACTTTCTAGCCTAGATTTGTTATCCTAAGCAGGGTAAAAATGTGTTTGTCTCTTTTGTGTAGAGCTCTAAATAGCTGTGAATGTGACTCTCAGTGAGTACTAGTATTTCCAATCTAGTGGAACCACTGGCTCATAGTTGGTTGTTGTAAGACATCTCAGTGTCAAAGCGTGACTCCTGATGCAGGAAATACACAATGGGCATTAGACTGTGCTCTCAACTTTTAGGTAGCATGGTTCTTTCTCCTGTATTTGTTTTACTATATTTAGTTAAAATGTATGTTTACTTTTAGAATAGAAAAAGTCATATATTAAGAAGAATACTTAATATACTGTGGTTAATCTAAAATTAATCACTTCTCTGCCACATACACCATTGTTTACAAGGCGTCTATTGTAGGTGCTGGAAATATAAGTAAGTATGACTGCCTCACATACTAAATCTAAACAACTAAGACAAAGAAAGTGCATTTGGCTCTGTGTATGCATAGATTCATCCAACCATGATCAAACACGTAGTCAGACCTACGATAGCTGTACTTGTACTGAACATGTACAGACTTCTTTCATTGTCTTTATTCTTAAACATATACAAGAGGATGTACGTAGGTTAAGTGTAAATGCTGTGCCACTTTATGTAAGTGAATTGGTCATCTGCAGATCTGGGTATCTGTGGAGGGTTCTGGCATCAATCCTCACTGGATGCAGAGGGGTGGCTACATCTGCATGTGAAATCAAACCTAGGATGTTCTTGCCTTCCTTGCCACTATCCCACAGCTGCTCTGTGGCTTTTGGACCTTTTCTCCAAGTCACCTGCAGGCCACAGTTTGTGCAGTGGTTGGTATAAGGTGGAATCGATAGCCTCTAAGGCCTACTTGGAATTGCTTCTTTTGGTAGTCCTGTGTTTTGGAACTCTAGGTCTCTGCTTTTGTTTTGTTTTCCTTTAAAAAGTCATTGAAGTGCAGAGTGTTGGCAGTGACCTTTGGAAATGTTTTTACAGCTTACAGAGACTTCCTGACATGTTTTATTAGCTCTTGGTGGTAGCTAACAAAGTGAGTTTTAGCAAAGTCACTTACCATGACAGATTAGAGCCACTTGTAGAGTAACGAGTCCCTGAAGCTATCACAAAGGAGGCTTGATGACAGGATAAGTGGCCATCGCTCTCAGTGCCCCTCAGCAGGATGCATGTGATTCTGTCTTAAAGAGGAGAAATGATCCCTCTGAGAAACACACTGACCAACTTATTTGGACAGAACCTCAAATACTGAGAACCCTGCCCCAGTAAAGCAGAGATGTTATGTTACTGGAGGGATTAATGAGCAAGTTATTCCACAAAGCTTTTACTTTCTACCTTCACAGAGGTAAAATATGAGCCAAAACTGAATGACTGCCTTATAAGAGAAAGGAAAGAAGTAAAAACAATGCTTCCTGAGAATTGATGAGTGTTATGTAAGATATTTATTTTCTCTATATATATTTTTTTCTACTAGGAGGGATGATTTATTAAAGCAGTATAGATTTTGAACTCTGAATTTCCACAGTTCTGAATTCAAATTCTGCCTATTCTACTGATAGGCTAGGTGATCTGGAGCAAGTGACCGCTTAAGACTTGATTTTCTCTAGTAGGAAGTAGGGTTAATTATCACAGGATTTTTATAAGGGATAAACTATGACCCTGCATATAAAGTACTTAGAACAATGTTTGATACGTAAGTATTCAAAAACATGAAATTGTTTTATAAAATTCCTTGGAGTACCATGTTCAACACTGTTTATGTAATAAATTTATCTTAATGCTTCCATCCAACTAAGTTCACCATTTCACAAAGTCCTTGGGGTATGATTAACAGGACTTTTTCCCCATAGAATAGAGTATGAATGGTATCCTTGGAGTTATGCAACTGAGCAACCCCCTCCTCACCTCTTCTCTCTCTCTCTCTCTCTCTCTCTCTGTCTCTCTCTTTCATGCATACAGGTACACATGCATAATTCATGTATCTTTTTACCCTACACAATTACTGTGCCTGTGTTTATTTGGGAGAAGTTACTCATAAAGAGACATAACAGAAAAAGTAGAAAGGACCTAAACAGCATTTTTTCCCCCCGGCCTGGGGAATGAGCTCACAGCCTTGGCATTGAGCTACATTTCCAGCTTTTCTTACTTTTTATTTTGAAGACAATGATTCACTAAATTGCTTAGTTGCCTGGCAGGGCTCACACTTGTGATCTTCCTGCCTCAGTCTTCCAAAGTGCTAGGATTACAGGTATTCACCACAATACCCAGCTGGAACCTAGGCAGCATTTTAGGCATGTGTGACAAGTACTTTATGCCCTATGTATTTTGTGACAGACTAGGCACAGAGCTGTTATTTTGGATATTCTCTACCAGTCTGGTATAAACATCTCTCCAATGAAAATCAGAATCTAAGGCAAAAGAGAAGCTAAAAATAAAACTCCAGAGACAATCAGTTAAGCAGACTTTTTCTCAGACAACTTTGTCTCAAGTCTTTCCACCTGCAGAACGACAACATTCCTCATGAACTGTGAATTTAGGCCCACTGAGATAGTCTCAGCCTTGTGTGTGACATTACTTTGTTGCCATGGAAGTGAAAGCTTGCACTACAAATTCTACCTCTATGCCATTTCCCGTCATTGCAAATCAGCTATGCATTACATCTATTGTTAACCACACCCATATAAGGTATTGACTATAAACACTTTCATGAAGCTACTTTAATAATTTATGTCTATGGTTTCCAAGTTTTTGGCCATCCCATGCTCCATATGAAACAACAGATTTGCAATAGGACCCACCCATTAGAGGAGGGGATTATTGATCCAGGAGAAGTACCTCAGTTTATCCGGGGCACAAGAATAATTTGAAAAGTCTTACACTTTTCCCAAAAGACCCTCTGTGCCTTGCCCATCCCACCACACCATTCATGTATACAAATAAACGTTACTGAGATCAGATAGCCTGCCTGTATTCACAACAGACTGTCAGGCAGTAGCATCGCCTTATCCAACCATCCTGTGAATGGAGTACATTTTACTAAGCCCTCTTCTTCCCAACTGAGACCTTCTTTTTAAGAAAAGAGGAGATATCAAGAGCAGGTGTGAGTACAGCTCTCATACCTTTGCTTCTCTGCTTCCCTGCTTGGCTAGCCAACCTTTAGATTTCCTTTGATTCAGTCTGTTCACACTGCTATAACAAAATACCAGTGAGATGGGAGCTTTTAAATAGCAAAAAATTGTTTCTCGAATATGGAAGCTGGAAGGCCAAGGTCAAGGTACCTGCACAATCGGATTCTTGTGAGGGTTTCTTCCAGGTTACAGATTCCCAACTTCTTCCTCTGTTCTTATCTGGTAGGTATAAAGAGGGAGCTCTCTGGGGCTCTTGTGTAAGCGTGCTAATCCCATTTATGAGGGCTCCACCCTCATTTCCTCATCTCCCCAAAGCCGCACCTACTAATTCTATCATCTTTGGGATTAAAATTTCAACATAGGAATGGGGGGAGGCACAGAACTTCAGACTATAGCACCTTCTGGTACCTTAAATTGGGTGAAGTGTTCTGCTATCAGTCTCACTGCTGACCTCTATCATATATTATTCCCGTTGCAGTGGAAAGATTCAGCTCCACGATCTGACCACCTTGTCTTCACATCCTCTCTGTATTGGTTACTCTACATGGAAATTGTGAAATATTAACAGTGTCTGACATATCAATAGTATTAGCAATTAAAAATTTAAAATATGATTAAGATATTGAAGTGCTTCTTTGTCTCCTCCATTTCCATGCCAAGTAACAATGTTTTGTCTTGTTTTGCTCTGTTTTGTTTTGGTTTTAGTGAATGTTGAGAGCAGAGCATCATGAAAAATTCTGAGGCCATACCAAACCTTTCAGAGAAAGACTGTGGAAATCAAGTAGTGATGTCTAGGTTAGTGGTCAGGGAACTGTGCCACATATTTTTTCTTTTCATTCAACCAGAAGTGTCTCGGGTCTTAATCCAGTCTTGCCTGTAACTTACTGATCATCTAGTACCAAGCACAGTAGTATTAATTGATAAAAAAGAAAAAGCAGCCATGACACCTGGCCCATTAACCCATATGGACTAGTGAAGGCCCCAGAGAATAACAAGTAAGCTAGAAAATGAAAGACAGCACATAAGTAGTGATGGCAAGTATGTGAAGAAAACCTTGAGATTATAGCTACAGAGAATCAAAGGTGGAAAGCTACAGTTGAAAGAAGGTCAGAGGAAGCAGCTCAAGCTAAGACCCAAAGTTTGAGAAGACAGATGACAAATGTACTCCAGGAGCAAGAACAGCTGCTGTGAGGGCCTGATGTAGAAGAGACCCTGGCAAGTTCAGGGAATTGAAAAGAAGCCTATTTGGCTGGAATGTCCTCAGAAAGAATAGAACAAAATAAGCAGGGATGAGTAGGCAAGAGCTTGAGCTATTAACACACTTCTGATACTGGCTTGCATCAGAAGTACCCAGAGAGCTTGCCAAAACATTGGACGCTGCCCCACCCCCAGTCTGGGTTGGAGCCTAAGAATTTGCATTTCTAACAAGTTCCAGGTGATGCTGTTGGTCAGGGGACTTATTCTTTGAGAAACTAAATGTCAGATTTTTTCAGACCAGTATAAGGGGTTTGAATTTCAATTGGAGCATTCCAATGAAGACATCAGAGATGTCAAGAATATACCCTTTACTTATTATTTTTAAAGTGGTGGCTCAAACTACTGTGTAGAAAGTTAATTAGGAATTTGTGAAGAATAAAAGTGAGGTGATTTGGGAAATTAGGTGAGAGTAGTGGCCGCTGTAGAGAAGAGGAAACTTTCAACATGAATTTAGACGGTGGCAGTGGTAAATTCTGCCTGCAGATGCAATGTGATGCGGACAAGAAGTGAGGGTGTTGGCCATTGGGTGCGCTGGTGCAGGGCTGTCTGCAGCTTTTCCCAGCCTGCATAGGCTCCCTGTTGGCGGGTGGAGTGCACGTGGGGGTGGGGCTGGCCACTGCCTATAGACTGGTCACTGGCGGGGATCCTCCACTACTTCCCCTGGAGTATGTGTAGGGGCAGGGCCGGCCACTGCCTCCAGACCGAGCTGGCTACCCACAGGGGACCTCTGAGATGGCCGCTAAAGTGCAGGTGGGGGCGAGCAGTTTCCACAGTTCTGTGCCCAGGTAGGAGCTGCCTGGAGGAAGCCGGGAGCAGTCCTGGTTCCGGGCTTTTCTAGCCGGCTCCATAATGGTTCCTGGGGAGAGAACAATGCTCTTTGTGACAGGGAACCAGAAAGAAGTGGGGATAGCTTTCCCGTTAGCTGCAGAGTGGACAAGAAAGACATGGCATTTTTATGCAATGAAAAGCTACTCAGCTATAAAGAAAGATAACCTTGAGCCTCTTGTAGGTAAATGAATATAACTTAAGATCATGCGCATGGATGAAATGATCCAGAGTCACATGGGTGAACATCATATTTTCTCCCTAGTATAAAAAACTAAAGGAGTTAGTGGGATCCAAAATACACAATACATATTGTAAAAGTGAAAGGGGAGGAAGTGTCTAAAAAGGGAAGGCAGTGGCCATTGTGAATCTATTATTGTGATTTGAATCCCATATCGTTTTCATTGTTCTGTTTAGTTTGGTTTTATTCTGTTTCAGTTTGTCTAATTTTATTATATTTGATGGCATGGACACCTATTTCAAAGATAACAAAATACATTATGGTAGCCATTATTGATTTCCTATTACATTGCTTTCCTTGTTTTGTTTTGAGTGACTTTATTCTATTTTGATTTGTTTGATTGTGTTATGTCTGATGATATAGGCAACTACTCAGAAGATAACAGGAGGCATTATGGAAACCACTGTTGTTTTACTATTGTTTTGAAGTGCTTATTGCTTCCATTGTTTTGTTTTTATTGGTTTTATTCTGTACTATTTTGTTTGATTTTATTATGCCCAGCTATTTTGAAGATAACAAGAGGCATTATGGTAGCCATTATTAGTTTCCTTTTATCTTTTTTTGAAGTCATGTACCATGTTCATTGTTTTGTTTTAATTGACTATCCTGTTTTATTTTGTTTGGTTCTATTCTCTTCAAAATAAAAAAAATAAAAAGAAATTCATGAGCAATAAACCAGTGCTACATACAAAAAAAAAAAAAAACAGGATAAAACAACTAGAACAGTACAGGTTTTTATGGCTCAGATTCTAGTTTTCTTACTGAATCGTCAGTGGTGCAAGTCTGCTCCTTCAGCTGGCTCCTGTGCTCTGGATTTAAAGAAATACCTTTTTTTCCTGATTTCATTTCACCTTCTGGATACACCCAATATTCTCTAGTATCAATTAGGAGTTTCCCTTTAAAATCTTGAACACTGCTATATCTTGTTTTCTCAATCCGAAACATGTTATCATCTCTGCTGCTGCTACTCTGCTTAGACAACAACAGAGTCCTCAAAGTCTCACCAGTCTTTGGCTTCTTTATGGGTTTTTCAGGAGCAACTTGCTTTTTCCTCTTTAACTTTTTGTCATCTTCACTGTCTAAATCACTGCCGGAAGAGCTTGAAGAAACCAGTTCCTTTGATTTAGGCATTGCTCCCCTGCTGCAATCCACAGGGATTTACATTGATTGATTTTTTAACTAAATCTTGCAGTCCTAAGATAAATTTAATATGACCAGGTATATTATTCTTTCTGTGTATCTTGAGTTTTAATTTAGTAATTTTTTCTTTAATTGTGTGCATTTATGTGAGATATTTGTTTTTAAAGTTTTTCTTCTTATAATGATTCATGCTGGGATTAGACTGATAGGGTATCCTACTATGAAATTTTATTTGTCCTCTATTATCTGAGTTTGTATAGAAGGAGTATTATTTTTTGCCTTAAATATTTTTAAAGATTCATCAGTGTTTTTCTTCATACTATTTTGCTTAATTACTTCCTGACTACATAGAGAACTAGAACATTTTTAATTTTTACTTAGTCAATTTTTTTTTTTTTTTTTTTTTTTTTTTTTTTTTTTTTTTTTTTTTTTTTTTTTTTTTTTTTTTTTTTTTTTTTTTTTTTTTTTTTTTTTTTTTTTTTTTTTTTTTTTTTTTTTTTTTTTTTTTTTTTTTTTGCGGCACCGGGGATCGAACTCACAGCTTCACGCCTGCCAGACAGGCGCTTACTTCACTGAGCCAAACTCCTGGCCCTAGTTTTTTGAGGCAGGGTTGCACTATGTAGCTCAGGCCAGCCTTGCGCTCGCATTGTAGCCCACGTGGGCCTCGAACTTAGTCAATTCTTATTTCTATCACTTAACTAAAATCATTTAACTCATAAAGTTATTTAGAATATATTTTCATACATTATTTGTGTTGCTAACTGTATTTTTCTGCTTCATTCTTGATAGATCTACTTATACCTTTATAAAATTTACAAGTCTTTCCAAGAAAAAAAAAGTGAGGATGTTACCTGAGTTTCTGCCTTGAGAAACAGGAAAGATGGCCAAGGAATTTACTTAGGGAAGGTTGGGTCAGATACATGTTTGGGCAGGAGAGGAAAAGAATAAATTGGACATATTTTAGTTAGAAAGATCACATTTTAGAGATCCAGCTCTGAAGGTTCAGACTCGAGCATGTGCAGGTGCTTCAGGTCGACTATATATTGACTGCAACAGCCTCCTGGTCAGTGCTAAAACAAAAACTGCATGGGTGTTTGGGGTCAAGGCAGAGCTTCAGTCTGCGGTCTCCAGGAACCAGGAATGCTCTGTAGAAATCACTGCTGCTCTCTAGGAGTAGCATCCCACTTAAATCATTTAAAAAGTAGGTCAGGCACCTTTGGAAACTGAATTAGCTCTTAGGTAGCTGTAAGTTAACAAAATGCCCTTCAGTGGAAGCTTCTGTGGGCCAGGGTGCTTTTTCCCCCCAGGGTTTACACTAACATGAATTTCTGAATGTTGGTGCTATTGATAGTTGAGTTTGAGCACTGCAGTTAGGAGCTATCCTTTGTATTTTCCAATGTTTAGAAGCATCTCTGGCCTCTGCCTTCCAGATGCCAGTAGCACCCTTCCCAACTGGAACATCAAACAATGTCTCCAGACTTTACAGACATCCCTTGAGTAGGAACAAAATCACCTTCAGTCAAGAAGCATGACTGGGGGACCCCACTCGATGTTAACCCTCTGGTGTAGCCCTTGCCCCAAGACACACTCTTCCCTATTGGGTGTACTTGTTTTCCTGCTCAGCCACTCAGTGATGTCTTCCAAAGTGACTTTTGGTGGATTTGAAATGTCAGCCCAGGTCAGTGATTAAAGAGATCCTATAATGACTTTCTGGTGAAGACCTTTCTGGCTTTAAAATAAACATTCCCATTGATGTTGCTGATGCAGGAAACTTTAGTGCATCCCGGAAAAGGAAGAGTGTACCAGGAGAATCTGGAGATCAGAATGATAATAGTAGTAGTGCTAGTAGCTAACATCTGTATAGGATTGTGCCTTAAAATAATGTAAATATTTCAAAAATAATAGCTCATTTAACGCACACTATTATCATCCTCATTTTACAGATGAGTGTGCTGAGGTGCGACAACTTACCCGAGATCAAAAAGATAGTTGAGTAACAGAGCTGTGCCCACATAGGGCCTCAACCCTACTGTGGTTCCAAAGAAGGGGCAGACTCTGTGGGAGAGAAGATAGGGACAAATAGGTAGAAAACGGTCTGCCTGCTGGGATGCGTCACCTAGAACCCTTAATCATATGTTTAAAGTTACAGTCCTTTCAGCAGAAAGTTTGCATTGAATTTTAGAAATTATGATTCATTAATGATAAATATTTGAAATGAACAGTTATTTATTCATCCATTTCTCTCCTTTCATTCTGTGTTTTGTTTTGTTTTGTTTTGTTTTTTTGAGTCAGGGAATCGCTGGCCTTGTACTCACTACGTAGCCCAGGCTGGCCTCTCTCCTCGCACCTCAGCCTCCCAAAGTGCTGGGATTACAGGCCTGCCAGCTTCATTCTGTTTAAAGAAGGCGTCCAACTTCAGTTTTCATAGCACGTCACATTAAGCCAGAGATTTCAATTAAGTCATAGGGATTCATTTTCACAGGCTTATAACTTTATTTTTGGTGCACGGGAGCAACTCTGCCACATTTTACTGCTATTTCCAGTTTGTATTGGAAAAGCCAACACAAATGTTTGCATTACTGTGGCAACCACAGGGAACTGTGAAATTATAGGTGTGCTGAGTTGACATGATTTAGTGGGGTTGAGAGCTTATCCTTTTTGCTGATACTCTTCTAGGAGCAAGTAGATGGCAGAGGAGTATGGTTGAATGAGGGATATAACAAGAGTTGTGAGCTGATTCTTTGACTGTTGCCTTGGCCCCTGGAAAGATAAGCTTATGATGTTTTCCTTCAAAATGTGGTCTGAAAGGCAATTCCTGTAGCTAATAAAATATCAGTGGAACTCAGCCTGACTGAGGCTTAAGGGCCATCAAGAACGTGCTGATAACCAGTACAGGGTTACACATGACCTTGTTGTGCTACGTATATAGATTTTGAAATTCCTCTGAAAAGAGCTTCCATCTGGTGAATTTCTCTAAGGAGAGAAGTTACTCAGATTTATGCATTTTGGCATGTGAAAAAAATAAATTCTTCATTCTGTTTTTGAGAAGAAAGAAAATTGCCATCGACAAAGCAATCCTTTCAATCTGCTGTAGTTTTCAGTTTGATAAACGTTACTTCCAGACCAACACCATCAAATGGGTGATGGCTGTTATTGGACATTTCCGCTGGCTCTGTTGAATTATTCTTCTTAGATGTGTCAATAATCAGGGCAATACTAAAACCAGGTAAAATATATCTGGCAGTCACTATGCTTATCAATTTATGTGGCTACTTTGACTCCTAAACTCCACGGGATAGGAAGAATCACAGCCTCCTGATTTGCAAATGGGAAAATCAGCCTTAAAGAGAGGACTCACTTGCAGGTCACAAATGAAGCAGTAGGGGGTTCAGAAATTGAACCCTGAATTTATTTTTTGTACACACAGTGCCTTCCACATGGTGCCCCTAGCCTGGGAATTGCACAGGCTTGAGGCAAGGCAGCTGCAGGATGGGTTATCTGTGTGCTTGTTGCACATTCTGGATTGCCATCCAGGTGTCCAGAGCAAACCTCCCTAGACATGCCTGGAGGGGGAAATGTCTGAGAACCTTCTTCATTCCTCATGCATAGGGCCACAGACTCCCTTCTCCAAGATGTTTGTGTGAGATACGTCCAAACCTCAGGGCACCGGGGCTTATCCCAGCAGCCACCACAGCACACTGTCAAGCAAGTAGGTGCTTGGGGAGGTGCCAAGCCTGCCTAGGGCTTGTAGTCGCTCACAAGGGCTCAGCCAACAATTAACTCCAAGTGTGCATCCTGTGCCAGAACCCATTAAGGCAATCAATATTAGCATCTGCTTTTGCATGCTTAATAAGAGTCTTGTTCCTGGGACAATCCTACAGGAAGTACCTTCAAAAATCCCCAAAGGCTTTGCAGACATCAGCAAATGAAGTCTTTGGCCAGGGATATAGCTCACTGGTGTGGCGCCTGCCTGGCAAGTGCGAGGTGGTGAGTTTGATCCCCAGCACCAAAAAACAAACAAACAAACAAAAAAAACCCAAGTCTCCTAGCAGCTCTCCCTGCAGGGAAACCCAAGAATAGTGAAGATAGAGCTGCTAAAACTGGTGGAAAGAAGGAAAATGAGAGAGTAAAAGAAAACCTCATACTATCAGCCTCTCACTGCCTCCACACCCCTTTCAAGCCCTTTGGGTCCTGTTGTAAAACCTGCAGAGTACAGTTTCAAAGCCACTGGTACATCCTGGCCTGCCTTCTACATCTTATCATCACTGTATCTCATGATGCCTAGCACAGGGCCTGACTCTCAGAGTGCTCAGTATATCTTTGATTAGGTTGAAATGACTTGGGAAAATACAATTGTTCTTTTGCATCCTGATTTTTTTTTAAATGATATATAAGTGCTGTATAAGGTTTCAGGGGAGTATGTTAGACCTCATGAAGGAGACTCAGCTAGAAAACACCTTCAGGCAAATGTCCTCTGAAGATTTTTCCTTTCTCCCTCCCCATTCCCTAGCCTTTTGCTTCCTGCTTCATCCTAGGACCGTGCAGCACAAAGTGGACAATTTGGACGTGATGCTAATTTCTAGAGCAAGATGCCTATATCTATCCCTTAATTATGCTGAAACGTTCATCCGGCTCCCTCCTGATGGGACCTGCCTGGCAGCCTGCATAATCATGTGAGACCCGTGATCTAAGTACCCAGCAAAGGGGCTGGAGTCTAGGGCTGCCTGCCAAGGATCAGCTGAGCTCCTCACTCTGGCCCAAGCTTGCCTTTCTGGACACAGGGGCTGCCACATGGCCAGAAGGACTTGCCTTGATTTATAATGCTACTTTGTGGCAAATAAGCTTGAGGCCTGTGCTACAAGGCCTTTGGCAAGCCTGAAGGACAGGGATGCTTCTGTTCTACACTCAGGCATGCCAAGGAAATGCCGAAGCGCATTGTTGATAGACAGTGTGTAGCTGTGTGTAGGCTCCAGTCCTAACACGAGTTTGGCTCACTGTTGTTTTCTATGGAGGAATGAGAGTCCCTGCAAAGTGGTAATTTTAATGAAATGATTTCTACCTGCTAAATGACAAGATATCTGTCATCAGTCAGTAAGCCCAGCTAGTTGTCAAGATGAATGGACTGAGATTGTTTAAGCTGACCCAAAATGCCATCAGAGGCAGGCTGCTTGTCTATTTCCATTTCAGATAGGTGTGTACCGAAACTATTCATGACAACAATGGTAGCTAATTCTCCAGATTTACAGGTCTGGATAATCATGTCTGACTCCATGTATTTTCAGCACTTCACAGTGTGAAGACAGCTCCTATAAATAAGCCTTAGGGAACTTAGGGTTAGTCCAGAGGCAGAAACTTAAGTCTAACCATGGCTCTACCACCTACCAGAAAATGAGAATAATAATCCCTCTCTTGCAGGGTTGTTAAAGTTTAATCAAGTAGTTTCAGCATTCCCCAAGTTCCTATTATGTAGAAAAGGATCCTGTGACAAAATAAGTTTAGAAAACACACCTTAGATGTGAATAGGTTTCTTTACTGTACAATTTCTCAGAAACTGCATAAGGCTTAAGTGCGCCAGGAAATTTCCTGAAAAGGACAAGAATAAGGACTTTTATTTAACTCTGGTTTCTTTTATTTAATTGATAGTTTATTGAGGTACCGGGGATTGAACCCAGGAGCACTCTACCACTGATCTACATCCCCAGGCCTTTTTATTTTACTTTTTGTTTTGAGAGAGGATCTTACTAAGTTACCCAGTCCTTGAACTTGTGATCCTCCTGCTTCAGCCTCTGGAGTAGCTGGAACTTCAGCCATGTGCCATGGTATGCAACCCCTTTGAGATTGGCCCTGACATAGGGAATATGAAGCTAAAAAAGTAAATAGGATCCAGAATGTACAATAGATATTGTGAAGTAGAAGGAAGCTGTTCAAAAGGAGAAAAGAAGGAAGGGGAAAGGAAAACTAAATAAATACACAAACACAAAACAGTTAATATAATTACTAACTGATATTAGTTCATTGCAATGAAAGGTGTGTGCCTATATTGTTTGACCAGTTTTTCATGCCTATAGCTTGTAATAGGAGCAACTACTTTGAAAATAACAATATGCATTGTACTAACGCTTGATACTATCTTACAATCTTATTTTGAAATTTTGTACTATTGCTCTTATTGTTTTTTTTCTTTAAAATAAAAAAGAAACATACTTGGTTGAGAAAGGCTGTGAACTAACTTCTGATTGAGGGTAAGGATTTGAACACTACTTGCAAGGTATAGGGATGGACCCAGCTTTTCCCAGAAGGCAAGTATGGATTCTGTTGCATTAGTACGTCATGAGTTTCATGGGGTTAACATTTTAACCATTGTGTCAATACACTTAGCAACATTTTGTTTGAACATTCTATGACAGAACAAAACTATTCTTAATGAACAAGCTTTGTTTTTAAATGAAAGAATGACATAGGAATTACTTCAGACTATATTAAAAAGTTAAAATTAAAAAATAGATGTAACATATTTATACTGAGAAATACTTCGCAATTCCTTCAATTTTTACAGCTATTTCAAGGTCTAACAGTCTGTTTCACTTTCTTCATGCTTCCCATACCAGGTAGTTCTGTTATTTGGGAGAATAAGTTCTGGTGGCTCTTGTCCAGAACCTGTCTTGGACCTAATGGCTTTGGCTTAGTTTGTATTTGGTGATCTTTCCTATGGCTTGGATCTGTAGCCATGTTTGCTGGAGGGCAACTGAGCAGGAATGAGGGCTGTGCCCCCAGGACCCATGTGCAGGGGCAGTAATCATCCTCATTATCTCACCCAGGCCAGTTTCAGGTTGTCCTGCTACCAAAATGCCTGGTTCACTGTCAGGCATTGGTATTTTTGGTCTAGAAGCAGAGACTGTTAATCATTGCGTAGGAAAAATACCTGCAAAGGTTTTGAGTTCTGATTTCTGATCTATATTACTAGGTAGCTGTGTCCAGAAAATTTGTTTTGCCTCTCTGAGCATCAGTTCCTGCATAAAGTGGAGATAAAAATAATATCTACCTCATAGATTTGCAGGCAGGATTAGACAGCACTTACCATACTGTGACTGATATGTGTCAGCATCTTGGGAGAGGGGAGTAGATGCCAACTCATCTGACTCTGAATGATTGATTCCCCACCCCACCCCCAACTGTGAAAGCAGAGCAGCCAGCCTGTCCATCCCTCTGCCCGCCCTGTCCTTGCTTCGGAACTACAGTAAGGTTGACTAGTCTTACGCTGCGGCAGACCTAAACAGCATGTCAAAGGGAATTTGAATTATGTGGAGGAAAATGGGAAAGTCATAGAGGTTAGTTTTCCAATTCTGGAGCTTTTATAGGTCACAGCTCAAGTCTTTCAGCTTCATGAACTCTGCCAGTGTTTTTAATTTAGCATAACAAGTGTGCCCAGGTCAGTGTGAGAGTCACCTGCAACTTGTTAGAAGTGCAAGTTCCCACACCCCCAGTACTGAAACTGGTGGTGCAGCCCAGTGGTCTGCGTTTTAACAAACCATGTAGGGCAATGGGGTTGAACTTATGGCACCAGTGTCAAAGTGGGCACGCAGAGCTTTCTCTGCCAGCACAAGAACCAAGTCACCCAGCAGCTGAGCATTGGGTAGCAGTTGTTTATAACAACTCTTGTTCTAAACCAAAACCTCAGTGTTCAGGTTTAATCGCAGTGTTGGCACTTTGCAATAAATAAGTGGGTTTTGTGTTGCAGTTTGGGTACTTGGTCTCTAAAAGATTCATCATCACTGGGGCTCCCAGCCGGGAGCACTGGTCTAGGTGTTTACAGGTTGTCGCCTTCCTTTCTCCTCCTCCCACCCTGGGCAGTTTTTAGGTCTAGATAAATACATATGTATTTTTAGTACTTCACAGTTTGAAGACAGCTCCTAAGAGAGTGACTGACTGTCTCCTCTAGCCAACTCCTGTATTCATGCCCACAGCAGGTGTAATCCAGGTCTAAGCTTAGCCCTAGAGTCAGAAAGCAAACATCTGGTTTGAAAGTTCAAACCACCACTGAGGTGGCTCTGTCCATTTCTGAAGCTTCCTTCCTGATCTCCCAACCACTAGTAATGATTTTCTGATGTGTAAAGATAATCAGAAATATTTATCAAGCTCTGCCTATGTTGAAAAATACCTTTCTCTATTTTACTTTCCATTTAATTCTCACAACAACCCAATGAGGTAGATACTGTTAATATCTCTATGTTCTGCATGGCGAAATTAAGCTTGGAGAGCCTAAGTATTTGCCAGTAAGTAGCAGTCCAGGAACTTGAACTTAAGTCTGCCTGATACCAGATTCTGTGAATCTCCAACTAACCCCCCAATCTGGTTAAGTCAGAAACATGCACAAAATATTATCCTAGGCCAATGATTTGTAAACTTTAGCATGGATTAGGATTGCTGGAGCATATTTTAAAATACAGGTCACTGAAGTGTTTGACTCAGTGCTGGCAGGTCCGGGCCTGGAAATCTGCAGTTCTGACCCATCTGAAGATATTTCTGCTTCTGCTGGCCCAGGGACTGTGCTTTAAGAATCACTGCTCTAAAGTAGTATCTCCAAGAGGAGGCCACACATGGAGTTCTGGAGAATTTCAGTTTCAGTTGTTCCAGTATAGGACACTGCCATTTAGTTTTTCCATTTTTGCTTGTCTGCGCAGTTCAGGCTGGGGAACACGGTTTTATTTGAAGGAAGAGTACCAGTTGCTGTTTACAGCTTTGGTCATGGGTTTCATGTCGGTGTTTCCCCAGTGATGTGTGCACATTGCCAGGAGCTCAGCAGTGTGCTACAGAGCATTAGCATTGCAAGACAAATAGTGCCAATTAATTTTATTACAAGATGTAGAGAAATATTAATATTTTCTATAAAAATCTATTATGGAGTATAGTACAAAATGTACTTTTAATATAAACTACAGAATTTCTCCCACTTCTAAGAAGGTAGTCAAAGAATATTGTCAGAGACTAACTGCCAGAGATGTGCACAAAAGAGTATTGTTCAAGGGCTGGTGATATAGCTCAGTGGCACAGTGCCTGCCTGCAAGTGTGAGGCCCTGAGTTTGATTCTTGGTACCAAAAAAAAAAAAGTATCATTCAAACACTGCTTTGTCTTATCAATTGCTGAATCTGTGTGATAGGCTTATAAGGATTCATTTTTAAAGCGTATTTAATACTCATGGTGCAATGAATGGTGAGAGCAGAAAGGAGAGCCCAAACTGAATATACAGTGTGAGTCCAATCTTATTTATTAAAACTGTACACACAAAAATAGCCCTAAGACTTGAAAGTAACATACCAAAATATTTTAGTGGCTGCAATCCCTGGTGGAATTATGGATGATAAAGTGATATTTACTGGGCTGGGCTTATAGCTCAGCAGTACAGCACCTGCCTGGCAAGCATAAGGTCCTGAGTTTGATTCCCAGTACACAAAAAAAAAAAAAAAAAAAAAAAAAAAAAAAAAAAGATATTTACACTTGATAGCATTTTCTCCTTTCTTAATATTACTTTTATGGTTAGACCAAAACAATTTAGGCAGTCACCTACTTTTATAAGTATTGTTCCATAATATATATCCAAAATATAAAGCATAGATTTATATGTTAATAAATTTTTCAGAGAACTGGAAAACAGTTTAATGTTACAAATCATGGTCCCAAAGGATGTTATGCCTTTGGACTCAGAAAGTGAGAACCTTCATAGGAACCTAAGAAGCAAGGGGGCTCCTACACATCTCTCAGGATGCATGGATGCAGGTGGGGCTTTGTTCTCTCCTCTGGTAAGCACAGCGGGCTAATAGTGCATCAGTGACATTGCCAAAGAATCACTGCAGTCAGTTAATGTATCATATAGATCAAAGGTGTCATAATGATGGGTGCTGTAGTGTCCAGGTATACTGTGCAGGTACATGGGTAGAAAGAAACTCAAGCATATAACAATTTGAGGATAACCTCTAAATGTTGAAGACACAGGGAGAAGACTGCTGTGTTGCAAAATAGTGAATCCATTTGCCTTCCTCACCCCCAAAAGTCTGTCTGCCCATACCCCCTGAGATTGCCTTCAGAAAGCAAGCAAATGGTTCCTTTTACACATTTGTGCTAAATGTAGCACTTCAAAGAGGGACCATGCTACTGCAGTGCACAGTGGGTCCTGGGGGAAGAAGGAATCTGAAGGTATGAGGTGCTCAGAAGTATCACTAGGGTAATGATTTTCCAGTATGGTCAATAGACATTTTCTATGCAACCAAGACCCACCTGGATTTATAAAACAAAATAATAAAGGTATTTTGACTGGAGCTTCCACAATAGCCAAGGCTGATGGCTCAACGTGAAGAAGGTGGTGACAGACCAGTGGGCACTAACTTGGGGTGGCTGCATGGATGAAACCACTCCTCTATAGAAGGCAAAAGACTGTCCTAAAATAGGCACAGAGGATTCCACCATTTGTTACCATCTATTGACCACAGGCGCCATTTTCCTTAAAGGATCCAAGCTGGGAAAATAAATGAGCAAAAGAGTAGAGATGCTTGAGTGAATACATCTCCCATGTATAAGGAACAAGACATTGCCGAGCTCTTGCCATGTGGGAATTTCAGCTCCCAGTTGTGCCACATCTTTTGAGTTTTCAAGGGAAGCTAGAATTCTTGATCTTTGTATTGTGGCTCCCAATTTCTAAACATTGGTCCAAAGAAAATACTCTTACTGGCTGACTGTGGCCTATAACCATCAGTATCTTACCTGTGTTTGAATCTCAGATCCTAAAGGTGCAAATGGTTTGGTCACTTGTACCCTCCCATTCTTCTTTTCAACCGTGCCCACCCCACCCCCCAGAAACACACACATCAAATTTCAAAAAACAAGTTTCTTGGATTTTCAGACTTTTCTCAAAAATCATGTTTCATAAGAACCTTAAAATTGGCTAATGGCCTAATAGGAATTTATTTCAGCTATGATTTTTTTGAGAGCCTGGATAACTATTGAGTGATATTTTTTGATAATAAAGTTAGTTTTAAAAAAGAAACTGCCTTGATTTTGGGGGAATAAAAGGTATATTATTTGGGAAACAGATGCTTTGACATGAGCTGGTTCTGGATGGAAATTTCAGCTTCACACCTGTCTCACTTGGGCAAGTGGATTAACATATCTTAGCTTCTTGTTTTCTCATCTGCAAATGGGAAAAACAACTACTCTGGTTCACCAGTTGGTTGGTTTGGGTATGAATATTTACATATGTTAATACGTGGTACCATTAAATGCTTAGGGAATAGAAGTTTCACTTAGAAACCAACATAACTAAAATGTTTAAAACATGTTAAATGGTCTCAAAGCTTTTATATTATTAATTTTAGCACTTAAAAAATCACTTTTTGCACTCGGGAGGCTGAGGTAGGCGGAGCGTTGTGAGTTCGAGGCCGGCTTGGGCTACAATGGGAGCGCAAGGCCGGCCTGAGCTACATAGTGCGACCCTGCCTCGAAAAACCAGGGCCGGGGAGTTTGGCTCAGTGCCTTAAGCGCCTGCCCTGGCAGGCGCGCGGTTGTGAGTTCAATCCCCGGTGCCGCAAACAAAAAAAAAAAAAAAAAATCACTTTTTTAGAAGTGTCACTGTAGGTAGGTCATGCTGCAGTTGAGATGGAAAATACTTAATTTTAGCCCTTAAAAAAATCACTTTTTTAGAAGTTTCACTGTAGATAAGTCATGCTGCAGTTGAGATGGGGAAAAGTGGCGAAGCAGAGAAAGTGAAGGGATTAACCTCTCTGAGATGCCTCTACCTCAGAGAGGTTCTAAGACAACTTTCAGTGCCAAAATTTAGTGCCAAGTATCAGATGACCTTATCAGTTGCCATCTGCTGTAACTCTTTTGCTTATTGCTAAATCCTCAGGATCTAGCAGAGCCTCCAAACAAATGTTAGTTATTTACATTAACTGATGAACAAACAAAGAGTGTGTGGTAGGAGTTTTGTGTGGAGCAACGCTGACTCTAGGCTCACAGCTACATTCAGATCATACCATAGAGATGACTGGGTATGCGCCTGTACCATCACAGAGCACCTATGCTCAGATAGGCCCTGGGCTTGGTTTAATACTCTGCTGTCACCATCGTGAAATTCTGAATAATTTTCAAATAAGGACTCTTCAAATTATGTAGCCAGTTCTGATTGAAGATTTCCATCCCCAAATACAGAAATGTCAGCATTTCCACCAGAAGGCACAAACTCATAGCTCCTGGAACCAATCAAATATTTTTTACCCATACGGTATTTTTTTAAGTATAAATAAACTTGTTATTTAGAATATTTTTAGACTTATGGAAAAGTTACAAAAATGCTATGAAGTTTCCATATATCCCGATTTTCCATATTGGTAACATTTTACATTACATTTACAATGCATTTGTTACAACTAAGGAACTAACATCAGAACATGACTATTGTTAAACTCCACACGGTGTGCAGATTTTGTTAGTTTTTTCCGGATGCTTTTTTCCTTTTCTTGGATACCATGTAGGATACCAAATGGCATCTAGTCTCTGTGTCTCTTTAGACTCCTCTGAGCTGTACTATTTTCTCAGACTTTCCTTGTTTTTCATGAATTTGATAATTTGAGGATATTTGTAAAATATCCCTCATTTTTTGCCTAATTTTTTTCATAGTTGAACTGGGTTGGTGGGTTCTAAGGACAGATAACACAAACAGAGAGACTTCCTGTCAGTGGTACAGCCTGTGAACCTGACTTATCTCTATTGATGTTAAACAGGATCACTTGGCCAAGGTCATGTCTGACGGATCTCTGTGGTATAGTGACTCCCTTCTTCTATGCTGTACTGTTTGGAAGCTAGTCACCAAGTGTGGCCCACATTCAGGAGCTCTTTCCTCCTTGAGGGGAGAATATATATGTAAATTATTTAGAGATCTGCTGCACAGATTGGTCAGTGTTCAATTTATTATTCAACCATTTATTTATATTAGTGTAGATTTATGAATATTTGTTTTACCTACTCCATCTATCTTATTGCTCAGATGGCCAGCGCTGACCATTCCAGAGCTCCTGCAGTTTGGCTCCTGTGGCTCTTTGACAGTTCTCATTGTTGGTTCTTCTTGAGCACGTCATTTCTTTCTGGCACTTTCCTGTTTTCTAGCTCATCTTTTATATCCAGCTCTAGAATCAGCCATTTCTTCAAGTGTCCCTGAGTCCTGTTATTAGAAACAAGATCTGAATATTGCATGTGCATATTGCTCCCAGCCTGTTTTACTTTTTTAATTTCTTTTTCTTTTCAAGATTTTTAAATTTTATTTTAAAGAGGCTAAAACCAAGGAAAATAAAACAGAAGAAAACCAATCAAAACAAACCAGTGTAGGTGATATAGGACTTCAAAACAATACAAAATCAACAATAGTTACCATAATGCCTCTTGTCTTCAAAATAGCTGCAGATACCTTCAGACATAGTGAAAATCAAATAGAACACAATAGAATAGAACCAATAAAACCAAAACAATGAATGCAATAAAGGACTTCAAAACAAGACAATAGTAAATCCAAAATGGTTACCATAATATATCTTGCTATCTTTGAAATAGCTGCTCATGCCATCAAATATATCAAAATCAAACAAAACAAAACAAAACAAAACCCAACCCAGCAAAATAATAAAAATGATACAGGACTTCAAAACAAGATAATAGGGAATTAACAATAGCTACCACCATCAGAAGGAGATACGCCCTAGATGCCACACTGCGTACTGCTATCCTCTGAATAGATGATCAGACCACTGGCACTAGATCTGCAAGCTCAGTGAAATAGCAAAACACTACAAGCAGCAAATTGCATGTCACCTCAATAGCTATCATTGCAGCCTGTGTTTCTCTGAATCAGCCAGTCACTTACAGGGGGTTTGGGAATTGGCTCTTCTTGTATGCTAGCCCATGTGCTGGAAGGGGCTGGGGTCCTGCTGTCCCCTGCTGCCAGCAGTTTGCACATGGCCATGGTTCACAGGGAGGGCTTGCTTCTTGGCGTATCCTTGTTCTCTCCCACTGCAGTCCACAAATGGTGCTGACTCAAGGGGAAAGTCTGGGGTCTGGCTGTCCCCTGCCAGCAGTGGCCTTTAATTCCTTAATTTAGTGTTTTTGAAAATTAACCTGTCACCCTGTAGTCAACTTCCAGGCTGAGTTAAATATACATAAAAAATGTTAATATGTTTGAAATTTTAAAAATATTTTGAATTAACCAACATTCAGTTATGCAACAATTTCTAGACTTCTGGATTCTCTTGCAGATCAAGTCTGGCAATCCTAGACCTATTTTCCTGCTGTATGACAGTGAGCTAAGACTGAAAGCCTTTTATTTGGTCTTTCCTGCATAACATGCTCTCCAGCTTGACTAAGTCCAGAGCATTCCTTATTATATTACACCCAACTTACCTTACTCATTTATGTTCCTTTGTAACCCCTGAGGGCTTATAGCTCAAAATGCATTCAAGTAAATCATTGACTTAAATTGCACAATTCAGTCCCTGAAGTTAGGTCAACTCTGACCCAGTGATCAGATTTTAGAGCAATATTTCTTGTTTCATTCTGATTCAACCAACTTTCTTTCTTCGACTCTTACACACAGATGCACGTAATAGCATGTCTGTATCCACAGAGTTCTCCTCTTAGCTCCAAATGGCTGGGTTCATATGTGCAGAATCTGCCTTGACTTCTTTGGTAATTTCCCTTTCTTAGACCCTTTCTATTTAGAAAAGATCTTCCACCAGCAACATTCCTGTGTCAGGTTAATTTCTTCCTGTTCCCTATTTCCTTCTGCCTCTGCAAAGCACCCCTCAGGTTGGGTTCCCCTGGAAAGGATGATCATGCTTAGTTATCAAGCCTTGCATATTGCAAAGTTTAGAAACTCTGGAAAATTAGATACTTGACTGTAAATCTGTAGTACAATTTGAAGAAGATGCTCAGCCTCACTATTAGTAAAACCTAATAGAATGACGCATTTTCCTCTGAGATGTCGGGATGAGTTTGTATTAATTTTCGCTGCAGTCTTACTGCCTTTGACATGCCAAGGTTAAAAAAGGCCCTGTAGCAATTACCTTGAAATCTTTCCATGGAGCAGTGGTTTTTCAGACTGTGACTCAGGAGCCTCTTCTGGGAGTTAGAAAATGTAAGGGCAAACCAGGCAGATGAAGCACCTCACTAGCCCCACGTTACTCTGGTTTATGTGGTTATTTGTTCATGTATTCACTGTCTTAGTCTACTTGAGCAGCTATAACAAAAGTACCTCAAACTGGATGGCTTACAAACAAAAAAATATTTATTTCCATAGTTCTGGAGGTTGGTTGGTCCAAGATCAAGGCACCAACAAGTTCATTGTCTGGTGAGTGCGTGTTGTCTTCCAGAATCACAGACAGCAATTTCCTTACTATAGCATCACATGAAAAAAGAAAAGGGACTTCCTTTATAGAGGCACAAATGTCATTTATGAAATGTCTGCTCTCATGGTCTGTCAATTTCCAAAGGTTCCACCTCTTGATAACCATCAGGTTATGGGTTAGAATTTCAGTACGTGAATTTGAGGCTGGTTATTAACATTCATTCCACTGTATGCATCCAACAAATACTTATTGAAAATCACCACTTTCTGGCATCCATTAAATGCTAGGGATTTAACTGTGAACAGATACAGTTTTTGACATTAAAAATTTTTTAGTCTATTGGGAAACAATAATAAGAAAAGGGCAGTATAAGACAAGGTATTACATATATCTTAAGAGAAGTATAGAGTGTTACCATATGTCTTAATAGAGAGTGAGCTGAGCAGGGAGGACACTGTAAGAAGTGATAATTCAGTTGAGCTTTAACTATCAGAAGGGAGTCATCTGGACAAAAAGGAGAAGCTGAAAAAGGTGTTTCCTAGTGCCAGACCTGTGTATGGTGACACCCGGAAGTGAGTGAGCAAGAGGATCTAAGTTCTAAATGGTTGAAGTATTACTTGCATCAGCCAGGGGTGACAACAGAGAGATGTATGTCTGCAAAATCACATAAAGGGCTTTGCTTTCACCTTGGAAGCAGTAGGAAGCTTAGTTTTATGCAGAAATTCAGATTATGCTTTTGCCAGATTTTCTGGTTAGATTTGCATATCAGAAAGATCCTACATCTGGCAGGTAGAGATTAGAGAAATATGCAAATAGAGGAAAGTAGTTTATGGAAGGGTGAGCCAGGCAGATGATGGTGGCTTGAGCTAGAGAAGAGGCAATGGGGTTGGAGAGAAGCTTATAGATTACAAACTATTTAGATAAGGCATGGTACTAATTGCCCTACACATAATGGAAAAAATTATGTACTGTTAAATAAAGAACAGTTTTATTTTTGTGGATAGTCACAATATCACATGCATGACAAGAAATCTGGGTCATTTTCAAATTCTTACTGGTGCTCATGATCAAATTACTGCTTCTTCAGTCTGACTTGAAGTTCATTAACATCTCATTCTCAGCTTACTCCATCTCATTTGGCCCATTAGATTTTCAGCAAACCGGTCAGGCTTGAACTAGTGAGGTTTTAGTTTTTAATGGCTTTTATTGTTGATCGGTGGTGACTAGCCTTTTTACCTTTCCTTGGGTCTTTCTTCATCTGCTTCTCCTCAACTCTCATGCCATGAAAGCAGAGGACCAGGCAGAAATCCTGGAGATGTGGGTAAACAGCAGCCTCTGGTAGCTGAGAAGTGGTGCTGATGGACTAGAGGAAGTGTGACAAGCAAGCACACTGTATTTACAGTTGCTCCTTTGGGTGGCTGAAACAGCACTTCTTGTGCCTGGAAAATGGCATGTCTGAAAGAATTAACAATCTGTTTGGAACATATAATTGCATGTTAGTCTCTTTTCCTTTCTTTTGGTCTAACCACCATGATAGACTGGAAGGTACCACAAGGGGGCTGGGGGAGGGCACAGAGGAAAGGAATTGTAGAATAGAATGGTAGCTAGTTTATTTCTAACCATTTGCAGCTGTTGGTTTGTTTGGGGACTTTTCTTTAGGCAGAAGAACAAAGTCCTGCTACACAGGATTGTTTTCTTTGGCATGATGAACAGACACTTTCTTGAGGAACACATTGAGATAACACAAAACATCTGCAGAAAGAAATACGTCTTCCACAGCTGAATTTTCATCAGGATCGGCAAAAGCATCATATATATATATATATATATATATATATATATATATATATATATGCAGGGGAATGTGGATGGGTATGAAAGAAGAAGAAAGTAAACTATGGAGAGGGGAATGTGTATTTTTAAGAAACATCTGTGTTCATTTTTTTTCTCCTAGTGATCCAATTGCATTTTGTTTTGCAAGTATTTTGGAAATGGTATGTTCTCAGCCACACTGCCAGAGGAGGTCTATTTTCTTTTCCCACATGTGTGGGATGTTGTTTTTATTCATAAGCTATTGAGAATGAAGGATTTTCATGACTTGTAGAGGGATTTTCACATGCTCTGCCATCCTATTACTGGACTCAAAAGACAAAAAGGACAATGCAGATGCTTCTTGGTCTAAACAACAATTTAAAGGAGAAGAATGAACATTTCTGAGTGTTGCTATTAACATGACATCCAGAGCCTCAAAGAATTGGCCAGGGTGTTAGGTTTTGTCTTGTGTCAACATGAACTCTCCTAAGACAGCTCAAGTTCCATGTGTTGTACCTTCTGAATCTACTTTTGAGGAAAGAATTCATCCTTTGGAGGGCTAAGGCAGCTTCACCTGGCCTATTTTGTGTGCTCTGCCTGGCCACATGAGATGAGGAAGAGCCATCTTTCTAACCACAGTAGCATGGCCGCTGTTCACTGAGTGTCTTCTGGGTGCCTGCCACCCCCCACTCCAGTCTCATGCACAGATAAGGAAACAAGCCCTGGGAAGTGAGCACAGACACCCCACAGGTGGACTGTGGACCCATGTGTGATCCATGCCAGAACTGGGCCTTTCACCAGTTTCCTTAGCCATGGTGAACATTTGGGGAAGGGAGACCCACACTACCCTTTTCCACTTTGATTTTTAAATAAGCTTTGTTTCATTGGTTCTACTAGTTGGGTTGGAGCGAGATGGAAAAACCCCTGAGAACTTCACACAGCCTCATGACAAAATGGAAAGAACATACCTAGGCTCTGGAATCAGACAGGCTTGAATTCAGGTCCTTTCCCATCACACATTAGCTCTTGTGAGTCCAGGTGCATCCCTTTGCCTTTCTGAGCTCTGATTTCAGGCTAAAAAGACAGCAGATGAGCTCAGCTCTAACAATCAGCAAGTATTTATTTCACATTCATTCTGCTCCAGACTCCATGCTAGCACTAACAAGATATCTAGAAGGAGGACTTGCACAGTTCCTGGCCTCATGGAGAACACAGTTAAGAGGCCAGGATTTCCACCAGTCACTACAATTCTCACTATAGTCTGTGCTCAGGAAGACTTCAAGAGCAGGCTAGCAGACACCACAGGGCCAGCATCAAGGAGCAAGGAAGACTTTAAGATGAACTCTACAGAAAGAAGAGGAATTGAGTAGACAAATGGAAAGAGTGGAATATCTTTCAGAACTTGGGATGTTTGGGGCAATTCTCTGGGGTCCATGGGGACAAGTCATGATGCCCCAAACTTCCAAAGCTCAGGCTCAGCCCAACCCTGATCATGTGCCAGAGTATCATTGCCACGCATCCACCTTTCTCTTCAGATAAAAAGAGAAAATGATGAAAACAGGGATAATCAGCCCTGGCTCAGAAATTTTCCCTACAGGTCTTGTCTGACTATGGCTCTTTGTCATCCTAAGCATTTCTGCCTTCTCTGAAGGACTTTTTTCCCTTTTTGCTCCCTCTAACAGGATAAAAGGAGTAATAGAAGCCATGTAGACAACTTATTTTCTTTCTGAGTTGCCTGAAAGAGGAGGATTCAATGT
Source organism: Dasyprocta punctata (assembly GCA_004363535.1). Taxonomy (NCBI): domain Eukaryota; kingdom Metazoa; phylum Chordata; class Mammalia; order Rodentia; family Dasyproctidae; genus Dasyprocta; species Dasyprocta punctata. The sequence continues at coordinate 2,572 of RJWM01005901.1, read as the reverse complement.
GGACATCTGACGGCTTAGTGAAAGGGAAGGGAAGAGGACAGATAGAGGAAGAAAGAAAAATGGATTGAAGCTCAGAAATTACTGGAATTTTTATTTAATTTTGTTTGGGAGAAAGGAGATTTACTAAGTCAGAGATGAAAGGCAACTCCAGATGAGGCCCCAGAGAAATTATTAGATTCTATGCTCAATTTAGCTCTCACACTGAATTTGGCTTGGAGATCAGAAAGTTGCGGTTAGACACACCGATGAACTCAGCAGGCCTGTCAGAGGCTGGTTCCTAACTGCGTAACAAATCCCTAGCAGCAGACAGCACTATGGAGCTGTCTCATCAGCCCTTCCTGGGAAGCTCCAGGCCTGCAGACTCACCTCAGCCCCTCCTTTACCCCAGTTCCCTGGCCAGTCTCCTCCTGACTTGACTGCTGATAAACTCTAGTCTTGCCCTGAGTCTAATGGTTGAGCAAATTCCTACTGCAACCTCATATGAGTGATTAGTTTGAATTCTGACCTCTGCCCAGGCATGTTGGTTGCTTTGTCTTATTCTGGAATTCAGGCTCAGACTGGCCCAGTTTTCAGTTGCCCGAACTGCATTTCAGTACTGACTCATTTGCAGAGACCAAGACACACCAGATGACCAGGGTCATGGAGAGCCAGGTCATCCACAGACACCTTGAGCTGGATTACCTTTTGGGGGAATATTCATCTGAATATTTCGGGTCAGCTTCTTGGGGTTTGAAACTTCCCAACTGTAATCTGACAGTCACAGGATTGCAAATCACTCAGAGATCTTCTGATCAAATGTCATTTTCTGTATATCATCCATTAATATCTATTGAATAATTATCATTGGTTTGTATTGTTATAAAACTAGTCAACGTTTAACTCCAAACCCTTCAATGTATAATCTTTCTGTTAAGACTCTTAGTTAATATTGTCTGTCATTAACTTTCTAATTGTGTATAGTGACTGCAGGTTAACTATAGCCACCTGAAAAAGTAGACTGAAAGAAGAGGGAAGGTTTTAACATTAAAAAAAAAAAAAAAAAGAAAAAAGAAAAAGGAGTTTCAGATTCTTTCTTGCCAACCCTAAGGCAAATCAAAATGTTCTTCACTGAAGAATTCTCCTTCCTTCTCTCCAAACAGTGTGCAGCCTGCCATGCCAGGACTACCTAAAGATTCTGATTTAAAAAAAAAAAATCTATTTTTGCCATGGACTTTTTTTTCCTTCCCCAAATAAGAGGCAAGAGATTCATGTTTTGACTAAGACTTTTGGTCTTTTCTGATTTTATTTTTATATGACATATTACCTGTCTTGCTTGTGCCATGTACTTTGGAAGGTAGAATCAAAGTATGAAAAAATCCTTTTGTTCAGAGAACTTACACCAATACAAGTCATAAGTACAAGAAGCTTGTAGAAAATAATTCAAGGTCTAATAGAACCTCAATCCTAATTGGGTACCTTCCACTCTTAAGTTCTTGCAAGTTCAGAATTGACGTACTAATACCAAGACTGTCCTCCTGAAAATAAATTTATGAAAGGAATCTAATCCCAACATATGTTACAAAGAACATTTGGTCAATGGGATACTAAAACTAATAGTTCACAATATAGTGCTTACTGCCTGGGAGGCATGAAAGAAAGGCTTTTTATGTGTGTATGTATTTAATCCTCACAACTCTTGATCTTCAGATAGCACTAATATATCCTTTTATTTTCTAGATGAGGAAACTGAAGTTTCAAGCAACTAAGACATTTGTATATGGTTATGTTATTTTTAGGCAACAAAGGCAGAAATGAAGCCTCAGCAATCTGACTAGAGGCTGTGTGTTTTAAACCAGTAAGTATTATGAGAAGAGGAATCCAGAGTTATGTAGGACTTTTTGCTATAGATATTCCCAGATTCTTTACTACTTTTTACTCTGTTGTAAACTTTTATGAAAGCAGCATTTTAGCAAATATATTTGACATTCATGACCCTCTCTTTTCAACCAAGGATCTCCAAGGATTAATAGTTTGTAAACTACATATTGAGAAATCCTGAGTTAAGGGATCATAGCATCTTATATACTCAACAGAGGCATAAGGGACACTAGGAGGGCCTTGGCTGTGGTCCTGATGCAGGTGAAGATGCCCTGTGGGCCACACAGACTACCCTTTTCTCCATCCCAGCCGTGCATCTCCCTGCCTGGATAGACTGCTGTTGTCACTAGTCAGGCATCCATTTGACATGATCCACTAGCCTTTCATTCTTCTTACTGACAAACTGTACCTTTTTAAATAGTTTTTTACTTTGTGGTACTGAGCATTGAACCCAGGGCTTTCACACTGAGTCACATCTCCACCGCTATTATTTTTAATTTTGAGTTAGTGTCTCACTAAGTCACTAAACTGCCCAAACCAGGCTTGAAATTTCAATCTTCCTGCTTCAGCCTCCCAGAAAAGATGGGGTTATAGGTGTATATCGTTGTGTCCAGTTTACAGTTTTGGGGCTCCTCCTGCAAGCTTGGCCTTTTGAGCTAAGTGCAGTCCATGAAGTGGAGGTCTCAGCCATCTACTCCCTGCTACCATGCAGCCT
>RJWM01005900.1:33602-88387 GCA_004363535.1 Dasyprocta punctata | reverse complement strand
GAAAAGTTTCCCAGAAAGTCTGAGTTAACTGGGAGCCCACCCCAAGTAGTTGCACAATAATGAGACACCCTGGCCTTAGGTGAGGACAGCCCTGGACATGCAGGGAGTCTGGGGCGGGGGTCCCTCTAGGCTGGTATGCAATTGCACCATGGATTTCCCCATCTTCCCTAACTTCCTCTGCACTGTGGAAACACCAGGATGCCCTTGCAAGTACTAAAAGAAATATGTTACCATGCACAGCCAGGCAGAAGAGTGCTGGAAGAGACACGTGATGCTTGATCCACCCAGGACAGAACTGGGGCCTGTTACAGCTTAGTTCTAAAATGTCCCTTCCAAATCTCGTGTGGTTAGAAGGTTATTGGATGGGAGAGGCTGCTGTGCTTATCAGTAGATTCACTCAATGATGAGTAGCTGACATACAATTAGGAGGTAGAGCTGGTCCAAAGAGGCAGGTCACAGGAGGTGTGGCCTGGAAGGGTCTATTCTTGTCTTATCTGCAGTTTCTCTCTCTCTCTCTCTTCTCTCTCTCCCCCCACCCCAGCCCTTTCCTCCCTCCATCCCTCCCCATCCTGGCAATCTTGGATTGAACAGATTCTCTCTGTCATGCCCTTCCTGCTATGGAGCTAGATGACCATGAATTGAGACCACGAGCCAAAATAAACCTCTCTGGTTGAGACAGGAGAATCACCTTGCTGTCCAGGCTAGCATGGACCATGTAGTGAGTTCAAGGCCAGCCTGAAATACATAGTGAGACCCTGTCTCAAAAAGATAAACAAGGGCCAGGGATATAGCTCAGTGGCACAATCAATGCCAGCTTGGCAAGCACAAGGCCCTGAGTTCAACTCCTGGTATTAAAAAAAAAAGACAGAGAGAAACAAAAAAATGTGCAAATTGATACATACATATGGACTTTATATTCTATGACTTTCTCAACTCAGGAGTTCTGTGGCTTTTTTGTTTTGTGTTGTGTTTTTGGAATATGTCTTAGGATTTTCTGTGTGCAGCCAAGACTTCCGTAAATAAAGTCATTTGTTCAAAAAAAAATTTTCAAAAAAAAAAAAATAAATAAAACCTCTCTGTTAAGTTGTGGGCAGCAGGTTTTCCATCCCAGTGATGGGGAACTGACTACAACAGAGCTCTCAGTACCGACTGGGCCCCCAGTACCAGGCTTCACTCTGAAAGAGAATGCAGGGCCAGCAAGGCTTGCTCGCTAGATGTCAGGTTACCTAGTGCTACAGCAATGAATCCAGGTGGTACTAACAAAGGGATAACACATTAGGGTCAACTAAACTGAATGCACATATCTATATGTGAAAAATCTGTAAGGAAAAGTAAACACAAAACTCAGGGAGTGGTGACCTTATGGCAAGGGCGCCAGTTGGAAAGGAAGGGGGATGGTTCTGAGGTACTTGGTTTCAGTGTTCTAGTGGTTGGGTAGATTTGGGAATGTGCATTAAATTATAAAAGTAAGCAAGTAAGAACAAAAGAGGTCTAAGTATGGCACTAGAATTGGCAATAAATTATCACTAATGATGGTTTAATCCATTCTGTGCATAAGAAGTTCAGCTAAAGATGAAGGGCAGGAGAGAGAGTGAAAGTGAATGAGGAAAGTTATGAGTTGGCCTCTATCTAACTCAAACAAGGTCTTGGCCAGAAGATGAATTACAGTTAATTCTAGTTACTGAGTAATAATAGAGTCACCCTTGTCAGTTTACAACTCAGCACCTCCCAGAGGTGGAGTAGAAGACCTAGAATCAAGTTCTGGCTTTACAGGGCTGGCTGCTTCCTCTGTAAACTGGGGATACTGCCTGTCTCATGGGGAGTGCTGGGAGGGTCAGGAGAGAGGCAGAGTCAAGAGACCAAGCACAGGCCCTGGCCTACATGTGCAATCCATCAATGACAGCCATTATTAATGTTTCACAGCACTTAGTGTCCTTGGGGACAAAGTAAAAAAGGAGGCAGCAGGTATAGAAAGCTGAAGACAAGACAAGGCACCCAGATAAGATGTGCATGTGGGGATAACTGCAGATAATTCTAACAGAATCTGGGCAGCCCGGGCAGCTAATATGTTGGGGATCTGAGGCTCAACTGAGCTTTGTGTAATCCCAAGCTTTAGCCATATCCACCAGGCCATTCCACGTTTTAGGATCTTCTTTCCAGTGTTCCCATCAGAAGTACAAGCTCTGAGAAACCCATATCAGCATACTTTCAAAGTCCATCTGGGGGCTCTTACTGGATTCTTCAGATGAATTTTTGGCAACAATAATAACAATGATATGAATAGAAAAGACTTACACAGCACCTCTTATGTCAAGGGACATTCTGTATTTAATTCTCACAACAACCTAGTGGGTGCTTATTAAGAATGTCCTTCTACAGACTAAGGAAACCAAGGCAAAGAGGTTAAGCTACTGGCTTAAGTGATGGAAATGGGACTGGGACTTGGGCAGTGTGGTTTGGGATTGACTTTCTGTTGCCAGCTCTTCAGTGGGGGTAGCCACTGCAGAGGAAATTCTTCCCCCGGCCTTACGGGTTCTATTGCTCAGCTCACTGGCTCTTTGCCCCTACACTTAGCCCTGAGCCACATGGTAGTGCTAGCTGGTTTTCTGTGCATTGGAGGACTACAGGACTGAAGGTGGATCCCTGACCAACAAAACCCAGCCTGGGACTGGCAGGTGAGCTGGGAGTGGCCCAGAGTAGAGTCTTACCAAGTGAGGACAATGGGTCCAATCCTCCCAGTTCCATCTCGGCCACCACCCGGAAGCTCCCTTCCTGAAGCAGCATTGGGCCATGCTCCTCATCATGGAGGCTAAGTGGCACCATTGCCCTCTGTTTTCTAGCAAATAGCCAAGGTCATGCAAGCTTCCTTTCACTCAGGATGTGTCACCCCACTAGCCTCTTGCTAAATGGCATAAGCCCTAGGGGTTTAATAGAGAGGTTTTCTAATGGATTTATTGTGTTTATTTAACCTTTCCAAGTGTGAGCTCAGAAATAGGCCCAGAGGAGATGGTAGAAGCTTGTTTTCCCTAAGTTAAGCAAAATTGATGAGTAAACTGAATTCTTGGATGGAGTCTGCCTGGTTTTCTCACCCTATCTCCCTCCCTGCTTTAGTCAAAGGATTCAGTTAGGCTCAGGAGGAACCAGTTTTTATGGGAGAGCTCCAAAAGAGGAAAATCATGTCTACTCAAAAGTGGTAAACGATGAGGTCTGCAAATAAATATTTTCAATGTGCAAACAGCCATGTTACAGAATAAGAGCTGCAAATTTGGAAACTCTGACTCCATTTCCACTTCTAGTTTCAAGGAAAATGATTTTTTGTTTCAGGTAACTTTTTAAAAAGTTAATGGACAGTGCACAAATGAAAACCAGTTCAAGAGTCAAAATATGTTTACATTTTGGACCACAGGCTACCAACTCCAACCTGCTAGACCGGGATGGTATCCTAAGCGATAATGAGAGGCAGGTGCAGGCAGCCAGGGGGCAGTGGGAGCAGTGGGGCCTGTGCAAATCTGATAGTGCACCCGAGGGCTCCAGCTCAGCTCCAGCCTCAGCTGCAAGCAGGAATGTGGGCCCTTTGTTACCAGATTACCTCAATTTTCAAAAAAAAGTCAGACATGCTGATTTTTATGTGACATTCTTGTTACTTTACCTTTGTATGATCAAACAAAAATATTTCTAGGTTCAGAAACAGCCCTGAATTGACAGTGACACTTTCGTTACAGAGAGAAAAGCTCTTCTGCCACTTACATCCAAAGTGGGCATCCCACCACCCCACCAGGGGGCACCCTGTTCTCTCGGGAACTACCATACAGTCAGATCCAACCACAGAAGCTCAAGCTGTATCAGATCCACAAATATGATGCAAGGGGTGACTCTAGGGATAATGTCCTAGCTTCCCTCTCTCTCTGTGGTCTCTCAGTATGGCTTCTGAGTGTCCAGAATGAGAACTGCCAGACTTCTGGGAAGATGATGAAATGGTGAGCAGCAGAAAAACAGCCTCTCTGAGGCTGCCCAGACATTAGAATATAGTGATGTGAGGAAGACAAGGAGGGAGGTGGGCCCTAGGATCCAGGAAGGATCTGAACTAAGAATTGAAGCCCATGGAGAGAACAAAGAGAGAGATTTTAATGAAGATGAAGGACATGGCAGGTGGTGCTTTCTCTCAAAGCTTGGACTCACTGTGTGGGAAGGGTGGGTGACTTGAACCCGCAGATGCACTGTGACTGTTAGTGATCACAGAGGCCTCCACGGATAAACACACTAGTGGAATGGAGCAACGGACATAGCAGACTGCAGTGGCTGTTGAGTTATTTGGGTTCAGATGTTCCCTCAGGAGAGGGCAATTGACCTGGTAGCCATCTTGAAGAGGGGCCAACTAAGCTTGGAACTCAGAATAGCTATGAGATCTATCTAGTGGCTCCCAGTATCAAGGTCAACCTATTAAGTTCAAGCCAGCAAGAGGTCAGGGAGCTGAGTTCAAGCTGGCAGAAGGCACACAGATTGTTGTAGGCCGAATAAATTTGGTTCCAGCCTCACAGTCAAAAAGCAGCCTAAACTTTAGGGGAACCAAAGGTTCAGACTCACCTGGATTATTCACTACCCTGACATAAAGCTACAGCTGGCTGCTAGGATCAATCAATTTGGACTCTAGACTCTGTTTGCCCATGTTGTCTACTAGTGACAGCAGAAACACAGCTTAGAGTGGAATTTTTTTCCTTATTTTCTTTTTTCTACTCTCTCTCTTTTTTTTAATTTTTGTTTGTTGGTTTTTTTTCTTGTTTGTTCTTATTTTTATATGAGTGTGAAAATTGTTTCCTGTTTTGTTGTTGTTGTTGCTCTGTTCTGTTCTTGTTTTCATTTCTTCCTTCTTTCTTTCCTTCCTGTCTTCTTCATCAGTTTCCCAAAATTTGTGTGATCTTCCTTTGTCCTCCAGTCTTGCTTCTAATCTCTTCTCCTTCTTCTTCCTCCTCCTCCTCTTCTTCTTCTTCTTCTTCTTCTTCTTCTTCTTCTTCTTCTTCTTCTTCTTCTTCTTCTTCTTCTTTTTGTTTATTTTTTCCCCAACCTCTTTTAAATTTTCTCCCCTAAGGGTAAAATTGCCATATTGAAGGCTCCTGTGGCATATAGTTTTCTGACTAGTTCTAAATTTTGTTATATAATCACAAAACTAGTTCATATGGTTAAAGGTGGCAAATTCACAATTATTACAGTTTGTCATTTTCTGGACTGTGTTTCATGCTACTGTTACTGCTGACTTTACCACTTTAGCTAAGGTAATAATTATTTTAGTCAGTTGTTCTTCCTGGTATACCAAGACTGAGATTACCTAAGGGTCATAAAAAATAATATAAGCCAGTGTCAAACAATCAGGGTCTGGTCCAAGGAGGCAGCAACTTCTTATCCCCAATAAATTGAAGAGGTAGGATCTTACAACAGACTCAAAATCTAAAACCCAGCTACATCTGGAAGACAGCTCTGAATAGTCATTTCCTAAGGATTCTGAATAGTAGCAATAAGGCTACTTGCCATAAGCAATTTGCAAGCATCATCCCAGGAATTAAACAAAACAAAAACAAAAACAAAAAAGAAAGAAAGAAAGAAAAAAAAATGAGTAGACACTCAAGCAAGATGCAACTCAAGACTTGCAGCTCACCAAAGGCAAACCCAGAGTGTAATGAGATGGAACAATCCAAAAACCACCCACCTCAACTCTCTGAAGTGCTAACAGCAGAAGTAACCAAGCAGATGAGGGATACTCTAGAAAAATTCAAATTGGAAATAATTTCTCAGATAACTACAGAGAAGGTGACCATAATGAAAGACATGCTTAGTGACCTAGAGCAGATACAGTTAAAGAACAGAGGAGCTTAGGAAAATGATAGAAACCATGAATGCCCAACATAGGCAAGAAATGGAATTCATGAAACAGATTCAAACATGCCCATGAGATTAAAAATTCTCTTGAAAATATATATGCAGCAGAACAAGCCAATGTGAGGACAGATATCAGATATGGAAGATAGGATTGTGGTTAGTGATCATGAAAAGAAAGATTTCTTAAAAATAGCAGGGGACCACAAGAAATCAATCCAGCAGCTACTAGATGATGCAAAGAAGAACAACATAAGATTGATTGGAGTAAATGAAAAAGCAGGAGATAGCACAGATGACATAAAAAACCTGTTCACACAACTCATAGCAGAAAATTCCCCAAGTATGGTACAAGAATTTTACATACAGATAAGTGAGGCATATAGAATTCCAATTAGCCATGATTAAAACAACAACAACAAAAAACAAACAAACAAACAAACAAAAAACAACACTAAGGCATATGTGGTAGACTAATAATCAACTTGCAACACCCAGTTGAATTGAATCAGTGTGGTACTGGGTGTAGATGGACCACTTGAGAGCACTGTTGCCAACAGCATAAAAAGAGAACTGGAGGAGGAAGATGGTATGCTGTTAATTCTCCTGGAGAAGCTTGTCATGATGGCTTTCCTGATATGAACTCGGCTGTTCTCACTGTCAGAGGAGTTTGGGTCCTCACTGTCACTGAAGATGCTATGGTTCTTTCGGGGTGAGCTCTGGTCTTTATTTTAACATTGCTTCCTGGCTCCAGGGAAGATTCCTCAGCTGTTGTCACAGATTCTTCACTCTGCTGGTACAGACTTTCTAGCTTCCACTACTGACCTTTGGGCATTCCCAGTGCAGATCCTTGATATAGACTTGCATGAGACAATGTTATAGGCTCTAGGCCTCCTGTTAGACTCATGGAGGATGTTGCCATGGGTTCTAGGGCTTCAGCTGGACTCATGCAGGACATTGCTATGGGATCCAGGCCCTCAGCTGTATTCTTTGGGTCTCCAGTGTGTGGACAGATCTCTTGTGCTCTTCTGCATTTGACTCTTTGAGTGAAGATTATAAAATAATCTTATAAATTATGTGCCCTGTATTACATTGTTTCCCTTGCAAACTCTGACTACAGCAGCATACAATAGTTAAGATTCTAGAAAGTCAACACAAGAACAGAATATTAAAACCTGCTAGAGAAAAGAAACAAATCACCTATAAAGGAAAGCCATCAGAGTCACAGCTGACTTCTCAACACAAACCCTCAAATCAAGGAGAGCTTGGAGTGAAATATTTCAAACCCTAAAAGAAAACAACCTCCAGCCCAGATCGATGTACTCTGCAAAGCTATATTTTGACAGTGATGGAGAAATAACATATTTCCATGACAGAGAACATTAAGAAAATTCATGAACATCAAACCAACACTCCAAAATGTTCTGAAGGCTATTCTAGAAAGAGATAACATGTATTAAAATTCCATGAACTCCAACAGAATGGATCTACAAGTCAAGTCAAGTAATTAAACAGAGAAGTAATTAAACAGAGAAGTGAAAAGGGGTACCAACAGCAGGAAAATAACATAACAAGAATAAGTTGATACATATCCGTAATAATCATCAATGTTAAGGGTTTCAACTCATCAGTCAAAAGAAAGACTGGAAGAATGGATCAAGAAGTAAGATCCAATAATATGCTGCATACAAGAAACACATTTAATTCAGAAAGAAATTCATAGACTGAAAGTCAAAGAATGGAAAATGATACTCCATGTATCAGGAACCTGGAAAAAGCAGAGGTAGCTACTCTATTTGCAGAGAAAGTGGATTTCAAGCCAAGACTGATTAAGAGAGATGAAGGTCACTATATCCTTGTAAAGGGAATAATCCAAAAGGAAGAGATAATATTCATAAATATACATGCACCAAATACCAGTACACCCAACTACGTAAAACAAATACTAACAGACATGAAAAATCAAATAAGCACTAATACAGTTGTATTGGGGAACCTCAATACCCCAGTGTCACAAATAGATCAACTAGATGAAAAAATTTTTTAAAAAAAGCACTGGACCAGACTTTTAAATAAATGAACACAGTAGATGTCTATAGTGTTCCACTCCAGATCTAAACACACATTCTTCTCAGCTGAACATGGGACATTCTTCAAAATAGACCACATAACTAGATCACAGAACATGCTGAAGTAAATGCAAAGGGTTTGAAATTATCCAATGAATATTATCAGACAATGAAATTGGAATGCAACGAAATTGGAAATCAATGGCAAAAGAAATCACAAGAACTTCATAAACACATGGAACTTAAATAACACCCTCCTGAGTAGCCAGTGGATCACAGATGAAATTAAAACAAATAAGACAGTTTCTACAATTAGACAATAATGCCAATACAATATGCTGGAACTTATGGGATGTGATGAAAGCAGTTCTATGAGGTAAATTTATAGCAGTGAATACCTATATCAGGAAAACAGAGTGAGTTCAAATAAACAACCTAATGTTGAACCTCAAGCTTCTAGAAAAGGAAGAGCAAGTCAAGATCAAAACTCATATGAGGGAGGAAATTATAAAGACCAGAGCAGAAATCAATACAATTGAGACTAGGAAAACAATACAAAGAATCAATGAATCAAAGAGTTGGTTCTTTAAAAGATTAAATAAAGTTGGCAAATCCTTAGCCAGCCTTATCAAAAACAAAGAAAAGAAGATTCAAATCCATGTAATTAGGAATGAAAAGGGTGAAATCGCAACAGATCCTGTAGAAATTCAGATTATCAATACCTACTTCAAGAACCTGTATTCTAATAAGATGGAAAACAGAAGAAATGGAAAGATTCCTAGATACATATGAATTACCAAAGCTGAATCAAGAAGATATAAAAATTCTAAATAACACAATGTCAGTCAATGAAATTAAAGATACTATTAAAAACCTGCCAACAAATAAAAGCCCAGGTTCTAATGGGTACACTGCTGTTTTCTAGAAGAAATTTAGAGAAGATCTAATACCATTACTCCTCAAACTCTTTAATGAAATTGAAAGCAAAGCAATACTCCCAAACTCATTCCTGGAAGCAAGCATTATCCTGATACCAAAACCAGAGAAGGATCCAACATCACCACCACCACCACCACCAGGGATAATAGGGCTAACAGAGAGTTTGCTTTATGCATGGGGTATATGGTGCAGTAGCTCACTCAGTCCTCACAGCTTGTGAGGCAGGAACCATCCTTATCCCCATGGTAGAGGTGACATGATTTGCAGGGTTACCCAGCCAGTGAGGGAAGAGCTCTTGTGTTCCAAGATCTATGCTTCACAAGGTACTACTTAACACCTAGAACATGTAAAACACCTACAGCATCTATTTTTCCATAAACTCAAACACATTTCTTATTTTATACCAGGTAAGGGGTAGCAGACATTAGAAGTTTATGGAAAAAAATGAATTGATAGAGGAAAATGACGGTTTTTGGTATATACGAATTAGAAAAAGGCAGAAAATACCTAATACCAGCTTTAGTGACAAAGCTGATTTCCTAAAGGAACACTGATTGAGAATCCCCCTTGACCCTGCATCTCCCCCTGACCTTGAATCACAACAATCATAACCTGGGACCAGCAGCGGCTGCTGCCCCCACACTTGTAGAACTCTGCAATGTACAGCTCGGTTGCACACGGCTCAGATGCATCCTCTTAGGGGCCACACACAAACCCACACTCAGCTCCATTGGCCCAGGCCTTCCACAGTAAGGAAAGCCTTGCTCAGCCACTTCAGGGACTGAGGAGGGCACAGTGTGGCACCTCTGTCACCCACCCAAGCAGGGCTACTGGTGTGATGATTCAGTGAGCAGGCAGAGGACAAACCTGTGAATTTAGTTGCACAAGACTCCCATGGTGAGAAACACAAGGCCTAGGTTCTGGCTCTGCTCCACACTCGCTCTGAGAAAGTTACTAAGGGCAACCAGCTTCTCTAGTGTTCACTGCACCAGGCACTGTTTAAAGAGATCTACAACTGACTCATCTAATCCTCACGATGAGCTTTTATCAGTTACAGATGAGCAAAGTGAGTCCTGGGGACTCACTGATGATAGTGAGCAGTCTGTGAGGATCCCAACCCCACTGGGTTAGCCGGGTCCTAGCGGCCACACCCTTGCCAGTCTGGCCCGCGTTCACCTGGGTGAGATGCCCGGTCTCTCTCCCAAGGCAATGGAACCTTTCTGTCTATGACATTTTAACAGAACACTGGTCCACTTAGGAAGTGAAAAGGAGGAGGGTAGATGGTGGAGGGCGGGTGGGGCCCCAGGGTCACACTGTAATGCGACATTTTGAGGACTTGGAAGGATGGATCAGGGCTATGGAAGCCCCCCACGAACTCCAGGATTCTGAGAGGTGGATGATGTGGCAAAACCGTGGACGCACCAATGCGAAGTGCATGGTCTCGGTTTAAATTTAATAAGCGTGAGAACAGTACAGTACTGACAAAGCACTTTGTCTTTTCCAAGGACCTTCACAAACACCCCATTTGCTGTCAGGATGAATCATTCCAAAAACACACTCAAGGATTAATGAGGCCCTAAAGAACCTCTATGTAGGAAAATAAGATCCTCAGGAAACCAAGCGATCAGCTGATTTTGGGTTGTGCAAACTGGAGCGTTCCCACACTTGCTTTGGTTCCAGGTCGCGTGGCATGTCTTACAGTCCATGGGTCTTTCCTGCCTCATCAGTCTGATCTAGGGGCCAAGAACAGCCACTACGTTCTAATCGCTCACTGCATGCTGGACCCCAAGTTCAGAATTTCTGATGCATCATCTCTTTTAACCCTATGAGCCCCACCACCACACCAGCCTGGAGGTACTACAAATTCATTGTCCTTATTAAAAAAAACAAAAAACAAAACCAAAAAAGTTCCAGAGTTGGGCAATTAGGTTTCATTTGCAATGTGCAACCTAGTAAGAGCCCTGTGGGTGGGGCAGCATCTGCTATCACATACATTAATAGAGCTATAGTGAAATCCATGAATATTCAGAGTTACCTAGGGAATGACTATAAATAGCCTCACACTAGTTCAGGTTGAGTCTCACTGCCAAATGGGTTGGCCCCAAACTTAGGAATAAAGTTTTGTTTTTCAGAACTTAGCATGCACTGGTATCTTTATATCACCCTGAGAGGTTAGCTGACTTTCTTGCCAGGGTCACATCTGGTGCATACTGGAAGTGGGATGCAAGCCAGAAGTCGCTATAACCACTTTGCTATGGGGAAAAGACACAGGATTGTGGGGAAACAGCTGAGGGTTCAAATCCCTGTTCTGCCATTAGGAGCTGTGGGGTAGGGCAAACTGCTTCACCTCTGGGACTCTCAGCTTCTGTGGAGGTTACAAAGGTTGCACTCAACTTCTCCAGCTCCTGCTCTCCAAGCACACGATCAGTTTATACTTCCCTGCTCACCTGGAGTGAGGTGTGGTTACAAGGCTTGTTTCAGCCAATAAGAATAATGGGCAACACTTCTAGCTGCATCCTTGGGAGCTAGTATCTACTCCACTTCCTTCTTTTTTTTTCCATTGGTGGACACAAGGGGTTGCTCTAAAGTGAAGACACAAAACTTGCAGAATAGGGTCTCCAGTTGACAAGCAACGGGCATGCAGTGTGTGTGTGTGTGTGTGTGTGTGTCTGTGTGTGTGCGTAGTTGACACCTGAAGTCAGTGAGAGGTGGGAGTTATCTGTTACGGCAGCACGACCTGTCCTATACTGACTGATAAAGGTTCCTTCTCTATAAGACAAGTTGTGTGAAGACTGAACGAGATGGTGCCTGTAAAACTGCAAAGAGGTGCTTGGCAGTGGATGTCTGTTGATTCCTTCTCCCATTCTCAGCCTCCATTTCCCTAGCTGTAGGAAATGATAGAAATGGTTAACTTGCTCTGTTTTAATGAGTAAAACTGCTTTCTAACCCATGAAGTACTAACGGGAAGGATTTTCTGAGTAACCACAAAAATGTGGATGTTTACTTGTATATTCAGACATATGTGTCCCTCCTCTCATCTGGCTTTGAGTCTGGGGAGAATTGGTGGGAGGGTGGGGACAGGATCCCAGCCCTGGGACAGACGGCCTCCTGAGGACTCCAGATTCCTGGTGGAAGTGACAGCCATGGAACAAATCTTCTCAAAGGCCAGGCTGTGAAGGGTTTGCTGATGTCAGAAGATCAGAAGGGCCAGGCAGCCCGCTGACAGCTGCTGAGCACAGAGGCAGCACTGTCGCCCTCGGCCGACGAGGGAGGGAGCGAGCGAGCCTGCGTGGAGTCGCTCCATGATGAAAATGTGCAGTTGCCACAGGACTTGCATTAAGACCCCATTTAGCAACACCGATTAAGGAGCTATAAATAGCACCTGGGCTCTCTCCTAGGCCATAAACCACTTCCCTGCACTGCTCCCAGCTTGCAGCCTGCCCTGCTTAATTGGGGCTCTAAATAAAATACCTGGAAGGCCACTTTTGATAGAAGGACCTTGTTGCCATAGTGATACGTCACTGGGACCCGGAGGAGGCGGAAGCTTGACTGCTGAGGCGCGCGGGTGGGAGGAGGAAGATGAGGAGAAGGAGAGGGGAGGGGGAGGCTGGAATCAAACAGAGCAGTTGTTGGATACATCTGCGTGCTCCCTGTCACAAGTGAAATGGCAGCTGTCCCGTCACCTTTCCAACTGATGGTCTGATGTATGAGGACCACAGACACCGGAAGTGGACCTGGCTAGCTCAGGGTGGGTGTGAGAGGCAGAGCCTGGAGTCTGAATCCTGGTTCAGTCCCTGAGCAGCTGGGTGACTCTGGGGACTTTGCCCCCACGCTCTCTGGCTGTGCCGTGTGAAAGAGGGCAGTCTCTCCCACTATCAAAAGAATCATGAGAAGGGTTCGCACTCCTGGTGCAGGATTGGGCTCCACAACTGAGCTTCCACCGCGGATGCTGAGAAGAAGTGGGGAGTTCTCTGTGTGCTGAGTCACAGCTCAGGCTCGCTAAGTGAAGGAAGCAAGGTGTGCAGCCAGGCGCGAGGGGAGCGCTGCTGTTCGCGTGCTGCGGCAGACAGCTTAGAAAAATCTGTAAGAAAACCGGCCGTGGAGGCACACACCTTTAATTCCAGCACTCAGGAGGCTGAGGCAGGAGGATCATTGTGAGTTCAAGACCAGCCTGGGCTACAGAGTCAGTTCAAGGCCAGACTGGACTGGATAGTGAGACCCTGTCTCAAAAAATAGGGCTGGGGATTTAGCTCAGTGGCGTAAGCACCTGCCCGGCAAGCGCGAGGTCGTGAGTTTGACCCCTGGTACCAAAAAAGAAAAAACGAAAAATATGTAAGAATCTGACAGCATGGGTGACTTCTGGGAGGGTGGCTGGGGGCAGAGGTAGGCAGGAGACTTACCACTGTCATATTTGAATCAAACCTTATGGGAGTACTTAAATGAAATCTAAATTAAAAACATGCTAACTTCCCAAAGTCCTAGGTTTTAATGAATACATAAATGATCACTCAGAATAGTACATTTGTCCTCCACAAACTGGTCTCTTTGCTGACCACTGTTTCCCTAAGGTGGCCTTTGGACGGCTTGCCATGTCCTGAACGCTGCCTCTGCCCTGCCCTCCCCTAACATGCCTCGTGTGGCCTTCTTCATCGAGTAGTATCTTTAGTCTCAGCTCCGGTATCTCTCTGTGTGTGCCTCTGTGATGCTGCTCGCCCAGACAGCTGCCATTCTCTCTGTTGCCCTCCAATCACGCCTCCTGCAGCCCTTCTTCAGTGCCATCTCATGGGATCATCAATATTTGCTGGCTGGTCCGATAACCAGGGCACTTTGAGGTAGGGTCTAGGTAGGATGATAGAATCTATTCTCACTGATCCCCTCCTTGATTATCAGGTCTCTGCTCTTACCACTTCCCCCTTTGGCCTCATTTGAATGCTGGGCAAGTTAATTTTTAACATTAGCTTGAGCAAAATACAATTAGGAAGGGACACCCTGCAGCAAGAGGTAACCTCAGTAGCTGCACCCAGTCGCACACTGAGGGCCTGCTCCACTGCTCTGCCTGCTCGTGGATGATCGATTTTGAAGATTACTCATGGAAAAGAGGCATCTGGGTCTTCGCTTTGGCTGCCTCCCCATTTGCCACTTGGGAAGCCTGCAGAATCACGCATCTGTGGGGAGGCGCTACCTGACACAGGGTCTTGGGCTCTGCAATTTAACTACCAGTGTGACTTCTGCAAGTGCCTGGCCCTTGCTGGTCCCTATGCACAGCAAGAAGGGCTTGGGCCAATATTCCTGCCCGCCTTGGACTCTCTATCTGGAATTTTAGACACTGATCCAGACCAAGCGGAATAGTGAAAGAAGCCATTATAAACAAGTAAATAAAACCTCCAAATGTACCTGAGAGGTCAGACGATGGGATGTACGGATGGCCCGCTAGTTCCTGGAGGATATTCACACAAAAGACTCACTCCCGAGGATAGACCCGAGAGCCTAAGGAAACCCCTCCTTTCTTGCAAGTCTCTGAGTGGAAGATACCATTAAAATGTGACATCACCCAGATTGTCAAAACCAATGGACAAAAGTGCAGGAGGACGGGACATAGGTTCGGCCCACCCTCTTCACTGCTGTTGAAGAAATCTTTCCAGTGAATGAAGTGATGTTACTAGGACAGCCTTGACTTTTACTCTGGCTTATATGAAAACTAAATCATGCATAAAGTAACATTCTTTCTGTCTTTTTTTTTCTCTTTCTTTCTTTCTTTCTTTCTTTCTTTCTTTCTTTCAGAGACAGGGTCTACCTGCATAGTCCAGGCTGACCTTGAACTCACTGTAATACTCCTGCCTCAGCCTCCTGAGTGGTAGGACTAATGCCCACACTGGGCATTCATAAACTTTTATTCTAATAATTCTTACGTTAGTTACTAATGAGTTTCTCATGGTTTTGCCTCCAGCATCCTTCATCTCATTTGGTAAAACAGCTGCAGGTTCCCACAGGAAACATGTTTATTCCAGGAGCTGAGCCAGTCACCACATTCCAATCCAGTGGCCACAGGGATTGGTTCATGCGATCCAAGTGGCATCTTCCAGGACTCACATTGGACAATGGTGGTACAAATGTTCTGGTTCCTGCTGGATAAGAGGAGGGAACAGGTGGCTCCAGTCACATTGAGACTTTGACCCCAACCATGGGACAAGTGTGCAGGACAAGCTGAGGATGGTGCCCCACGGGAGGATCTAGGGGTCAGCACGGAAACAATGCCCTTGTTTAGGCTGTGTTATTTTATGTTGGGTGAGAGTATGTGAGCCTAGGGCCCAAAAAGATCTCCCTAAACAGGAAAGAAGAAGAGATGAGAACTGCAAAGAGAAAGACCAGGTCCCTGAAAAGGTGCCGAACCCAGGATACTGAAACTAGAGCAAGATGTACCCCAGGACTGCTCAGAGCTAACAACACATTCATTCTATTTATTAACCTGCTCCCCTTTGGGTCAGGCTTTCTGTTCCCCACAAGAGAATACCACTAATAATCCTCCCTACTGAGCTAGGCCCTCTTTACACCTTCAACATGAGTTCCGAAACTACGCTCTCAGGCCATGCCTGATGGAGACAGTTGCTGTGTGTAGAAGATCTCTGGTTTGGTGAAGAAGGGCATGAGGTGAGAAACGACTTAAGAGGACCAAAGTCAGAGATCCTGGGCAAGAGCCACTCTGGGCTGCACTGTGCCACTCGGAGCCAGGCCCGGCTCATGCTTGGAAGAAGTGATGTAACTTTCAAGGAGGAGTCTGGGGTCCTCAAGACACACCTGATCACTTCCCCTCAAGCCCCATGGGACACAGGAAGGAAACATGGGGTTATAGGGGGTCCCAGTAAGAAGGGAGTCTCCAGGGTGACCAGTCTATACGAGAGCTGCAAAATCAAGGATCTGCCCAGGGAGCCGAAGTGGCTGACTCAGTGCCACGGTAGCCACTCGAGGGTAGAGCACAGACTGTAACCCCAGATTCTCACCTCCATAGTAGGGTCCCTTGCCATAGCCCTCAGTTATTGTCTATGCACTGAGATTTACATCCTTACACCCCATTACACAAAGGCTATGCCACCAGGTGGCGATATAGAGTCACTGCATGCAATGTGTAATGCTAAATGGCCATCAGGGATCTCCCATTATGGAAATGTATTCTTATTTTATCTCAAAAGGTAATTAGTATATAGACCTATGACCAATTTGATTATACTTTTAAAGGCAAACCAAGGAGTTATAATCAGGGTTGCATACACAGTCTCTTTTTTACTGATTACTTGCCTTCTTTTAACCCTGCCAATGGGTAGCCACACTTTTAGTAAGGCTGGCCTGGTTTTGAAACCCAGTTCTGCCAGGTATGAGCTATTTGTCCCTGGCAAGTCACTTCTCCTCCTTGAGCTTCAATTATCCAGCTGTAGCAATGGATTCAATACACTCCGCATAGGGGTCTCATGGAGAAGTTCACTGTTGCATCCTCAGGGGCTGGCATGTAGTAGGTGTTCAATAAATCTCAGCTGAGTAAATGAGTGAATTACTTGCTGAAAAGCTTGGTATTGCTTAGCAAGTTTCAAACAAATGACTGCTATTATAGAGGCAAAAAAGGAGCAGATCTACCACTGAAATTACAGGCCATGGGAAGTAAGAAAGGGGGCTTTGTAGGGGACGAGGGAACTCACTGGGAGGCCAGAAATCACTGCATGTGGGTGGTTGCCCATGGCTGGCTGCATAAGACCGGTGCTTTTCAACTGCAGTGTACAACGTCCCCTCCCCAGAAGCCTAAAGCCTTCTAGAATCCTCTCTGCCTCTGGTCCTCACCTGTGGGAAAGGAACTCGAGCCAGTCCTGGCAGTGAGATGTTGACATCTCGTAGCACTTGGCCTTTGCATCAAGCCTGTCTCTTGGGCTGGCTTTCCAGGCTCAGGGCTTTATTCTGTGTCTGAAAACCCTGCAGTTGGCCGGGATGGGACCCATGGCCCTCCCAGAGGTGAGGTCCTGAGGCTGCCCTTCCCCCAGTTGAAAGGCCTTGCCAGAGGCACAGAATTCTCTCACAAGGATTGTTGGTTCACTTCAAATCTCCTCAACTCTAACAGCACAAATTATGTGATGCTTTATTTCCCCCAGCTTGAATGGGCAGAGCTAGCACCTCATAAAGTGACAGGGAAAATATTTGGCTGGCTCCGTACACGGGGCCACAAAGGCTCCCTTGTGATGGCCTGGCTCTGCGGCCTGCAGCGGCTCCTAGGATGCCCTTGTGGGCCCTGCCCAGGTCTATGCGGTGAGGTCCCCGGGCAACATTGCCTGCCTGACACAGGCCACCTGCCTGCAGGTCATGGGGCTTGGCCGCCTCCATCTCTGCCAGGCCACCTCCTCCCACAGACTTCCAGAGCCCAGGCTGCCAAGAACAACAGCAGCCGTGGGCCATGGGGAAGGGACCCTGGGGCTGTGGCTGAAGGCCTCAAAGAAGCTTCTATGGGCTGGTCAGCGTGGCCACCCAGGAGGGGTCCGCAGTGTGTCCAGGTCACAATGTAGCCTCAGCAGGCTCCCCTCAGGAATCACTCACGAACTTCCCTCCTTCTAGGCTCCGGATACTTTATTCCTCTCCCCCAGGAAGGGAAGTGGCCCCTTCCTCTGTTCCTGCATCCTCTGCCTGGAGGACCTCTCTCCAGCCTAATCCTATCAGACTCAGCCCTGTGCAAGGGCCTCCCTCGCAGTCCTGCACCCGCAGGGACTATTCCTGTCCACGAGTTGACAGCACCACCCGCTACCTGTGCCCCTTGTTAGATAATTAATAGCAACCTGCAGGGAATTATTATCAAGAACACATTATGCTCAAGTCTTATGCCAATCACCCTAAACATACGTAACTGAATTCATTTTAGAGGATGCAGAATTAGAAAACAAAGTCACTTTGACACTGCGACCTTGCACTGCAGGCTTCTGAGGCTGGTGCCGAAGACCTCTTTCCTGAATGGCCAGTCGGAAGGTTCTGGCTGCTGTCATGGTCCTGAGTCAGGGGTCCAAGTCCCAGGGTCTGGTGACAGAGGCCTGGGCTAACGTTTCTGCCACTGGCTGCACCCTCCCCTCCTTCTCATCTGCTGTTTCTGTTCTGTTTGGGAACGGGAGGCGGACGGCCAAGCTGGTGTCACTGTGAGTAGGGTGTAAATGAACTACGGATAACATCTGAGAAGATCTTTAATAAACTGCAGAGCAGAAGTGAGTTCCTTCCAAGGTCCCGAGTGAGTCTTTGTCACCCACTCTCAGGGGCAGGCTCCTATAGAGCCAAGGGCACCAAGCAAGTGAACCGTTCCCGTGCGGATGTTCTCCTGGGCTGGGGCCCCGCTGTGCCCGCACCTGGCCTGAGCTGAGTGACTTGCGCTGTGGGGTGTGGCCTTACCCACAGACCGCTGATATGACCTCTTCCTTTAGGATTCATTGCAGTTTAGCAGGGCCTGTTGGGTTGAAGTGGAGCCTGTTCAGAGCACACCCTGGCTTTGGGTCTGTGGTGGTCACTGTCTCTGGAGGCGGTCCCTCTAACCGGGCTTTGTAACAATAGTCATCACATCTGATCCCTGTCTGGGGAACGCAGAGATGTCAGAGAGATGCATGCAGCAAGCAAGACAGTCATGGTTACTACGGAGCCTTTTTTTTTTTTCTTTTTTTCTTTTTTTGTAAATGCCTGTGTCTAGTTTGGGCTGCAGGAAATGTTTTAGAGTCTAGAATACAGGGGGTGGGCAAAGAGTGAGCGTGGTGAGTACGCAGTCAGTCAGGATGGGAGGATAGCAGGTAGGAAGGACCCTGATCCCTGGAGTTCAGGGGGTAAGGAGGGGCAGAAGTGTGACCTCTTCCCCATGGGCAGGGCGTTCAGTTCACAGAGTACAAGGCCAATGAGTTGGCACACTGCTTGCAACAGAGCATAAGGCATTGACCAGCGTCTCTCAAAAATGCCTCAGGGAAAACCCAAAAAGTCTCTGGAGGGCAAAGGCCAGTGAGTGGCAATGCTTAGTGAAGAACTTATTGCAACTAATTAAGACAGGCAATGTGTCATAGATACATCTATTTAGTAAGCTGTTCCTCTGTTTAGCTGAAAAGAAGGTCAATGTCCTGATAAGGTGGGAAGAACCAAGGTGCCCATCCTTTGGGGATCATTCGGCAGATAGCCACAGTGACCACATCCCTGTGCCAGCACTGCGCTGGAAGCTTACATCCACTGCTCAGGAGAACTTTCAGGGAGGAATTACTGTCTCCATTTCATAGATGAGAAGACAGAGGCTTGGAAAGGTTGAATAATGTGGCCAGATCCCAGAACCAGCTTTTGGCAGAGGTGGGCTTTACTCCTGGCAGTTGGACTCCTGAGTCTCCGCCGCATCCCCTGAGCTGAAGATGACTGTGCTGCCCTGGAAACCAGGTGCCCAGACCCTGGTCCTGCCAGGACTATTTTTCAGATTTTTTTTTTTTTCGTGGTGATATTAGGGATTGAACTAAGGGCCTCTGCACTGAGCTATGCCCCCAGTTCTCTTTTATTTTTTTATTTTGAGGCAAGGTCTTCCTAAATTGCTACTTGCCAAGGCTGGGCTTAATTTGATCATCTGGGTTCTGCCTCTCAGAGTGCTGGGGTTACAGGTGTGTACCACCTCGCAGGGCTGTGCTTCGAAGTCTTTAGTCTGGTCTTCCCCAACTCCAGCCTGGGGGTAAGCGACGCTCCAGCCTAGGGGAGGGAGGGAAAGGTTGGCCCTCAGATCACTCAGGCCAGGTCACTATAGCAGGGCAGGATCAAGCCAGCATGGGCTGTGAAATCTCCAAGGAGAAAAGAATTGGGCCCTGAAGTCCATCTGTCCTTCTCCACACAGAGCTCCTTCACAGCCAGTCTGGTACAATCTGGTTGGAATTTTCCAGGGGTGTGCCATTGGCCTATGACAACTCACACCTCGTCCTTCTGCATTCACAGAGTTGCAGGTGTGGGAGTGGGGGTGGGGTCTTCTGCCTTCTAGAAGTTTCCATTCCCAACCAGGCCACCAAGCATCTCTGCCACCAGAGGAGCAGTTACCTGACTTCTCCTGGAGAGGGGCCTCTGACCTCTTCACGGGGACCTCTGAGTGGCTGTCCACAGCAAGCCTTCACTGCAGGTTACTGTGCAGTGGGCTCTGTGGGCACCAAGGGCACCATGGATGCGCTCCTTCCTCTCTCCAGCTCTCAGGCCACACAAGGGCTAACACCCCAGGGCTCGGGGTGCCACACCTCAGGCTCTGTCCATGCTTGGCCTCACTGCCCCAGTCCCCATGACCAATCATTCCTGGGCACGTATGTGCACAGCCTTTGCTTCATGCTAGCTGAGCAGCTGCACCCTCACCTTGCAGACTGGTTTCCTAGGGCTGCTGCACACAGTACCATCAGCTGGTCCAAACAGACATTAAACAACTAAAAAGTATGCCTTTGCATCTCTGAAGGGTGGAAGTCTGAGACCCAAAGGTCGATAGCACTGGACTGCGTTGAGGGTTGTGAGGCCATTCCACAACTCTCCCGTGGCCCCCATGGTTTGCCAGTCATCTTTGGTGCTGCTTGTCTTGCAGATGCATTGTTGTGGCCTCTGCCTTTGTGTTCATGTGCATCCTCTCTGTGTCTGTCCAGGTTTCCCCCTCCCATGAAGATACCAGTCAGGGTACGTTAGCGCTCACCCTAACGAATTCACATTAATTTAGTACAACTGTGATGAATTTATTTCCAAAAAAGATCACTTTTTGAGGCACTGGGAGTTAAGATTTCATATGAATTTTTTTGTGGGGAAGGGCACAATTAAACTCAGAACACTTCTGTCTCTACAATGGGAGGAGTAAGACACAGCCCAACAACTGAGCACATTGTGCGTGGGTTGACAGAGGCCCAGAGACACCACTGGTGGGCAACAGAACAGCAAGTGAGACCTCTGGGTGGCACAGACAGCAGGATCATGGGAGCCAGATCAGGAAGCCACAGGGCCACTCTACATGGTTAGCAACAACCACTGCCACAGAGACGTGGCTTCTTGGGCCTGGACAGGAACCAGTCAAGACAATACTGTGGTCCGTGTCTGATGGCTGTGTGCTTTACAACAGTCCCTCATGGAGGAAGATTCTCAGAAGGAGGTAAGCAGGGCTATGCCTTTTGAACTTCTACTCCAGAAGCCTCAAGAGGCTGGACTTGGTTTCAGCACCAACCCATTCTGATGCCACAGTGTCTTGTTCCTAACTACACCTGATTTGACTATATAACACCCTCCTGATTCGTGGACTGCGGTGGGGAGAGATCCAGGCCTCACTAGGAAGCAATCCCTGCCTGGAAACCATATCATTTTCATTGTTTTGCTGGGTTGGGTTTTACTCTCTTTTCTTTTATTTATGTTAAATCTGATGACATGAGCAGCTATCTGAAAGATAACAAGACATATTATGGCAGTCATTTTAAATTTACTAGTGGCTTGTTTTGAAGTCCTTTATTGCATTCTCTGTTTTGGTTTTATTGTTTCTATTCTATTCTGTTCTGTTCAATTTTTACTATGTCCAAAAGTATTTGCAGCTATTCTGAAGACAACAAAAGGCATTATGGTAACTATTGTTGGTTTCATAAGGTTTTGTATCACTTATACTGGTTTATTTTTGATTGGTTTTATTGTTCTATTTTCCTTGGTTTTATCCTCTTTAAAATAAAAAAAGAAAAAAAAAACCTTTCTGACAAGACTAAGCACCAAGTCACACAATATAAATTCTCTAAAGCAGTGGTTCCTTCCCCAACCTTGAGATTCTGCCACGCACTAACACCTGAAGCTCTGACTTACACACTTTGGGAGGGTAGGAGAAAACTTTTCTGGAAAATCAGTTGGTGTTCAGTATCACTAATCTCAGAAACAGTTCATAGTCCTTGATCCATTATTTTTATTCTGAATACTGATATAAATAAATAAGACAAGTATAAGCATTCCATGAAGTGATATTTATAAGCAGAAAAAGCCAGAAACAACCT
The DNA here is from genome assembly GCA_004363535.1 of Dasyprocta punctata. Lineage (NCBI taxonomy): Eukaryota > Metazoa > Chordata > Mammalia > Rodentia > Dasyproctidae > Dasyprocta > Dasyprocta punctata. Next base: position 66,507 of record RJWM01005900.1, on the reverse strand, counting down.
AAATATACAACATAGGGAACAGTTAGACTATGGTATGACCAAATGGTGACCTATTATTTAGTTATTAAAATGATATTATTCCACCAACACCACTATTATCACTGTTCTGGAAGTATTCGCTAAACATTTAGGTAAAGAGACCAAACTGTCAGAGCACATGATGGTATACCTCCTAGAACAATCAAGAGATGCCTAGAACATGCAATGAGAACCAACCAGAGAGATAAGAAGTCAATGAGACTGGTAATGACAAAACTAGTAATCAAAAACCAACAGCTTCCTTTCAGACAAATAACAAATTGGAAATATAACGGAAGATAGGATTCCCTTCATAATAAAAACAAATAAGATGAAATACCTATGGATAAACATGACAAGAACTGTGTAAGGACCAGGGATATAGCTCAGTGGCACAAACATCTGCCTGGCAAGTGCAAGGTCCTGAGTTCAACTTCCAGTACCCAAAACAAAACAACAACAAAAAAACCTGTAAGACTTGTAGGAGTACAAATTTAAATATAAAGAACATAGCACAAAGCTGGAATAAATAAAAGTCTTTAATGTTTGGATTGGTATACTCAATGACTTAATACATCACTTAACCCCTAAGATAATCTATAAATGCAGTATGATGTCAATTAAAATACCAACAGGATTTTCGGAGACTGTACCAAATTAATTAACTAAAGTTTATCTGGAAAAGAAACACAAAAGAAACAGAAAAACACTCAAAATAAAGGGTAATGGGGTGGGAGCGGTCATACTAGCTATTAAAACATATTTTTAACTACAGCATTACAGAATAATTAAAACCACTTGGTGCTGTTAAAGGACTGGACAGATTGGATCAATGAAACACTATGTTTTCCAAAGAATTAGTACATTGTACTTGCTGGTTGGTAAGAAAATGATTTGGTGAGGAAGAAAGGGCATGGATTTGAGAACTTTAGCTTACGTGACCTTGGACATTTTGGTATCTTCTCTGAGTCTGGTTTTATATGAGTATTGTCAGTATTAAATAAGGTAATATAAATAAAGTGCTCAGAAGAGGGTCTCCAATGTAGTAGAGGCTCATTAAACGGTTATTATTATCAATAATTTTCATTATAGTAGTTTCCTTATCCAAGACTCCTAGAGGATGCCTGAAACCACAGATAGTATGGAAGCCAATAATTTAATGCCTCTGCCATCTTAGCAAAGCATTCCTATGCAGTCTGAAGTGAGACAGCAAAGCTAGCATGTACCTCTTCTTTTCCACAGCTTCACAGACTGAGGGTTCATTTGCAGGCCTTAGCAATCTCAGCATAGGATTTTTTCCTTTCCTTATTAAGCTGAGAACTTTCAATTTCTCACTTAAATGAAGCACTTTGTGCCTTCTCTTTGCCATATCTGAGTTGCCAGAATTGCTCCTCCTGCACTCTGGAGCCATTTAATTTTACTTAGTAAGTAAAATAGGAGTTGCTTGACTACAAGTATTGCAGTACTGCCACAGCTGATCTGATAAATGAGACAGCTGCTAAGTGACTACCAGGCAGTTATAGTTTGGATTTGCTGGACAGAGGGAAGATTCCTGTCCTGGACAAGCTGGAGATGCACAGTGAGAGATTTCATCATGCTACTAAAAACGGTGTGTAATTTAAAACTTATAAATTGTTTGTTTCTTTAAATTTTGCATTTCATATTTTCAGCCCATGGTTGACCACAGGTAACTTCAACTGCGGAAAAGGAAACTGTGAGCAGCGATGGAGGAAACTACTGTGCTGTTTATTATTTTATTATTAAAGTTATTTTATTATTATATTATTATTAAAATTATTTTAATTAGTGAATATTAGCACTTTGTCTCTCATTTGAAAGCTTGCTGACCTGCTTTCTGGGGCCAGCTGTAAGCCAGCTCCCCATCTGGTCCTCCCTCCCACGTACAGCCACTTGAAGACCCCAGAAGCTATCCTTCCTCATGGAACAGGAAGGGAGGCCAGAGCCATTCCTATGGGAGACCAGCAGAAAGCCAAAGTGAAGTGGCTTTAGGAGATATTCCTCAGAAAGGACCAAGAATATGGGGAGTGAGAGTCTGTGCAGGGAAATGTGGGCAGTCACAACCATTTGTCCCTGTGTTTACAAGGCTGCATCACGGACTGGGCGGTTCTACTGCATCTGTCCCATTCCTGGGCTGAATAAGAGCAGAACAATGATGGAAATGGAGGACTCAGCATGGTGGGTGGAAGGGCCAATGAACCCCCTGACCTAACACAGACCCAGATGGTCTACGTTAGGACGGAGTGACACTGAGCCACACGGGCTGAGAGCTGGTGATGAGGGGCAGGTGTGACCTCGTCACAGTAACCATCACAGACCAACAAGGAAGGATGGAACAAAGAGAAATGGTATTTCAGGATCACAAATTTGGAAGCCATGTAGAAAAGACAATAGATTGAGGATGAGGGAAACCAGACACAGGAAGGTCAGCCAGGATGCTTGAGCAGCTGACCAGGAGAGGAAGAGGGGCTGGGCCTGTCTCAGTCACAGGCTGTTCAGCCCAGGCACAGGGCTCTACACTACAGCCTTTTAAAGGAGCTAAGAAATGTCTGAGACGTGGGATGAATTTACTGGTTTAAAACTACTGAAAGTAACAAAATTAAAATTAACACATCTTCGACTATTTACCTCAAAACAGCTTATGTCAAGAAGTCAAGCACAATGCAACACAACTGGAATTGCAGCCACACAGCCATTATGGTTAATGCAGGATGTTACATAATTTAACTTGTTTGCTATGGTGTCACCAAAGGTGTGAGCTCTATGAGCTGGAAAGGATAGAAATACAAACAATATGGAATCAGAAACCCAAATGGTCTCCATACTCTAGGAAATTTGGCATGGCACAACAAGATGGAACCCATTATGGATTCCTGTAAGTTCTGCTTTCAGGCCTTGGAAATCAATTCAGCTGGCAGGACAGGGAGAGCTGGCCTAGCAAAATATTCCATGAAAGAGCCACAAGCTCTGTGAAACTGGGCAACGTGAGCTGGTTGCTCAGTTAGCTAAAACTAACAGAGGCTGTGTCAAAAGAAGAATGGGGTCTGTCTGTGAAGAGAAGGGAGGGTCCAACTATAAACTCTTGGGTCCCAACTCTCCCCTTTGCATCTACACCTTTGATCACTAAACTCAACTGCCATCTTGGTAACCCCTATAGCCACTTCCGCCAATGGCCCTGGATGGTGGTCCTGTCCCTGGCCTGGCTCATTGTCCAGAGGGAAGCATAAGAAGCTTCCAGCTAAAGCAGAAGGTGTCTTTAGTTCTTGTGTCTCCAGTGTTATTCTCATCCCCTCGGTCTCTCTTGCCCAAATACATACCCTGGCTCTAATCCAGACTTGCTCACAGGAGTCTCCTGGCTGCCCACCAAGTTTAGACCTAGGATTTCCAATAATGCCACATCTGCTCTCTGGTCTTCCCCTCAGTGCCAACTCCACCCTGCTTAACTCTAGGCCCAGCCTCATAAGCACAGAGCACTGGGTGGATTTTCCAGAATTTTGCAGGGGGACAGAGCACGAGGGCTCTGAGACATCCCTGCATTCCAGGTCCAAGCTGGGCCCCAGAAAGTTTGGGAGGGCACAGGCCCTGTGCATCCAGCCCCTCACTTACATAAAAATGTAAGACCCTCTCTCTCCTCCTGAGGGCTGGGGCTGCATGGACAACAGAACCAGATGACATTAGGATTTACATGAATTTTGACAACACTGAGTCCCAGCACAGTCTCAGGGGAGCCGGACAGGGAGCAGGTGGGTGAGCGGGAATGAATAAGTCTGTTCTGCACCCCAGGACGGCCTCTTGCATTATGCATTTGTATTCATTCCGTAGCCATGGTGCTCCAGGCAGCCGCCCAAACAATACAGAGGACACAGCTGTTGAGGAGCTTACGGGCTCACATTTTCCGCCTCAGAGCAGCCCGGAAATCCCTTCCTGAACATGCCCTCCGAGCTCTGTACTGCGGAGACTCCCTCCTGAGACTGCAGAGGACTGTGACGTCACCCGAACACCTAGCATCAGGCACATTCTGTGTTGTGGCCCAGAGACACTCCTCACCCTGCCCTGTAGCTGCAGGACCTCTTCCTCAGTCCTGAATTCGAACGGGGGTGGACAGTCCTGCTGTCTGCTAGGAGAGTGCCCACCTGCCCAACAGGCCTGCCTGCTCCTTTCCTCTCTGGTAACCAACGCTTCTGTCTTCTTGGCCATCAGGGAGCCCTTCCAAACCCCCATCCCTGCCTCTATGGGACAGCACAGCCACAGAGAAAATCCATGAGGGCTGGGAGACAGCGGCACAGGCAGGGGAGCAGGAGGGCCGTGGCAGGTGGGCTTGAGCTGGCTGTGCAGCCGGGAAAAACCACAGGCGGGGGCCAGGCCCACTTCAAGGCGAGTCCACCAACGGGCAGGGAGCTGGGCGAGAATACAGCAGTCAGTTCTCAGTCAGGAAGCGGGGCTGCTCCCAGGGGCAGCAATCACCACAGGAAACTTCAGCCAAGAAATGCCCGCAAGCAGCGGGAGTCGGGTACCTGGGCACTGAGGGAAACTGAGGCTGCCGCAGGCACCCCAGCGGTGAGGGCCTCAGCTGGCCAGTGTCTCAGCTTGGCAGGCAACTAGCTTCCTCTTGGGTGTAATAAAGACGTTTCCACTTGAAAGCTTTTTGTTACAAGACTTTTGGGGATGGTTAAAAAAATAAATAAACCCGGCCCTCTTCAAGGCCCTGACTCAAGCACTGAGTCCTCTGAGAGGCCTTCCGGGCACCATCCTCTGAGCTCAGGGCACAGAAGCACCTTGGCACAGGCAGATTCTCCTCAGGACGTCCTCTGATAGCCAGCACTGATCTCATATGGCCTGTGCACGAATCCAGTGTTTCACTCACTCATTCCCCAGCTTCTCAAGTGCAGGCTTGGAGCTGGCCTGGGACTGGACACAAGTGCTGAGACCACCAAGGCTCAGGGTCAAGTGGGGCGTGCTGTGGAGGAACAGGGGCATCTGTGGGAGCAGGGGAGGGCTGGGCGGGTGGGCATGGGCCATGTCAGCCTCTAAGACAGGCCACAACAGCTGACCCCCGGGCCAAGGCTGCAGCAAACACTTCTCTGGAACCCAGCAAGTACACCCTGATTCTAGCAACTAAGAGAAGTGGCCAGGCTGGGACAGCTCTGGTCACACTTCCAACTCCATGCTGAGCACCTGACTGGCTCTTCTACAGACTCCCAGTGCGCAGTGGCTCCGCTCACCTCCACTTCCCAAGAGAAGAAACTGAGGCCAGACCTAGTGGTGATCAGAATAGCAGCTATTAAGGGTGGGAATCATTTAGCCAGGGCTCAGCAAGGCATGGCTGAAGTCCTGAGTGGCCTGGGAGTGGACACATGGCCTTTCCCATCAGCCGGTGAGGAGGACGGTTGGCTTTCAGCTTGGCCTTGTGGCAGAGGCTATAATAAAATTGTGTGTGCATGTGTGTGACAAATATGAGTGTGCGGGGGCGGGGGGGTAAGACAGGGAGGGGCCCAGGGAGGGACACTGTGGTTGGGGAGGGACAGCAGGGTGCTGGGTGCCGTCTGGTAAGGTGGCGCTGGGAATTTGGGAGCTTCTTTTGCCAGCTATGACTACCACACTGTGGGCCTCCAGCCCAGCTAAACCTCTCTGAGCCACCTCTGTCACCCAAGATCAAATGCTTTGATGAATTGCATTATACCTCAGGTGGTACAGCAGAATGAGGGTATTCAGAGAATGAGGCAGGCCTGGGTTTGGATCCTGACTCTGTCACTTTTTAGCTGGGTAACCTTGGGCAAGGTAAGTGTCTGCTCTGAGCCCCATTACTTCATCCACAGAGCTTGAAAGAAAGTAATGCCTACTGCACAGAGCTGCTGGGAAGAGTCCCGCTAGGAAAAGTGCTCACCACAATGTACAGCGTTGCTAGATAGATTGCTGTTGCTGTTGTGTTCATACTCAGCTTGCACTTTTAGACTTAAATTCTGAGAAGCCTTGATGCCCTCCTCCAGACTCCGGGAGAACAGACAGCTTCATCTCCCCACAAGATCTCTGCAAATGCTTCGCATGTCGCAGTGACTTCCCCCCTTTTGGTCTCCTTGGCTCCAGACACCCCGTTACCTCAGGCAGGCCAGGCTCACCTCCAACCTCTGCCCAGAGCCCACCCCCAAATCTTGCATGGCCAGCTGGCAGCCACAGTGTGACCACGCCTCCTTTCAGCAGGGCCTGGGGAGGGAGGAAGGCAGACAGAGGACAAAAATCAGCGCCCAATCTGAGATGAATACACACTTCTCAGAGAAAGAAATACAAATGGCAAATAAATATATGAAAAAAATGTTCAACATCAATGGTCATTCGGGAAATGCAAATTGAAACAACGCTGAGATTCCATCTCACTTCAGAAAGAATGGCCAAGATTAAAAAATCAACTGACAACAAATGCTGGAGGGACTGTGGGGAAAAAGGAACTCTTCTCCACTGTTGGTGGGAGTGTAGACTGGTGCAGCCACTGTGGAAGTCAGTGTGGAGATTCCTCAAGAAGCTAGGATTAGAGATCCCATTCAACCCAGCTATCCCACTTCTGGGCATTTTCTCAGAAGAATTGAAAACATCATACCACAGTGATATCTGTGCACCCATGTTTATAGCAACCCAATTTGTAATAGCCAGATCTTGGAAACAACCCAAGTGCCCATCAATCAAAGAATGGGTAAAAAAGATGTAGTATTTTTATACAATGGAGTAGTACTCAGCTATTAAGAAAGATTTGCATTGAGACTTTTGTAAGTAAATGGTCACGACTTGAGACCATACTCATAAGTGAGATAAATCAAACCCACAAGTGTAAATACCGTATTGTCTCCCTAGTGTAAGAAACGGAAAAGTATATATGATTCCCAAATCTATAATAAATACTACGTAAGGGTAAAAAACAGCTCAAAGAGCAAAAGTAATTGAGAAGGGAAAAGGTGGAAAGAGAAAAGGGAAGAGGAAAAGATATAAACCTGTATGTATGTATATGTAAGATAACTAAAATGAACACACTGCTGAATGTATTCGTTATTGAGAAAGAACAATTAATACTCAATGATTAGATCAATTTTACATGTCTATATCTGTTAATATAAGTAACCATTTTAAAGATAACGATACGCAATATTACAACCATTGTCAAGTTTCTATCATCCGGTTTTGTAAACCTGCAATGTTACTGTTGTGCATTTACTCTAGTCGTTTGTTTGTCTCTTTTGCTTGTTGTCTTTGTTATATATGTCTTTTTCTTTCTTTTTTTTCTTCGCTTAAAAAAAAAAAAAAGCAGCGCCCAAGCATCAGACTAGCATGGAAACAACTGTGAGGCCTTGGATTTGTCACTTCACCTCTCTGAGCCTCATAAAATGGGAGAAAGCTGTCCTTCTCTGCAGTGATCAGGACAAAGGTATGGAAGAGATAGCGAAGGTATGCTGGCATACAGAAGAGCCCCCTTCACTGTTCCTGTCCTGGGAACAATGTTCAGGTTCCTCACTCTGCCTCAGTTTCCCTCCCTACTCTTCATTTTCCAGGGTAACATCCTTGGAGATGCTATGAAGCCCTCAGCAGGAGTCAAAGCCTATGAGGGTCATTCCTCCAGAGGGCCAGCTGGTGAGGTGGAGCAGGAACAGAAATGCCCTGGCCGAGTGTGGCTGCTCCCAGGCTGAGATGCCCTCCTGGTGCTCAGGGGCACGGAGATGCCTGCCCACCAGTGATGAAGGCCTTAGGTGGAGTCTTCACTTGGTCACCTGTCACTGTGAGGACCGCAGAGGAGGTGAGCAGGGCTTTGGCAGCATACAGGTGATTCCTTCCTGAAAGTCTTCCTTTTTCATAGCTGATAAATCTACTGTTTATCAGACTTTGTCTTGTGCCAATCACTGTACATGCGAGGGATGATGGAAAAATATGGTTAATGTTTAGAAAATTATTTTTTATTTATCACAGCAGAAGACACATTGCCATTAGTCCTCCTCCGTGCACTCCCCCTTACTTTGAACACACTCCATCTTCTGGTCACTTGCTGAAGCAGTTCTGGAAGGCCTCTCTTGTGAGTGTCTGCAGTGGTGCTGTCAGGGCATCCGCAGTGTTGTGAATGAATTCAAAATGTTTACCTTTCATGGTCATTTGACCTTGAGGGTACAATGCCTGATCCAGAAAATATAGTGGATGAGGACCCATGGCAATGTTTTTGACAGAAACTGCTGTAAATGCAAACTGTAAACTGCTTCAGAAAGTGGCAAAGAGGGTAGGATAAGTGTGTGTAAGCAAGAGGGAACATTCTGAGGGGGATTAAAATCACTGTCTTCTACGGTAATACCTGTTTCTAAATGTAACTGTTCACGTATTTTTGGATCACACCATGTAGATGTTAGTTAGTTTTCTACCCTCTACTTTACAGAGGGAGCGAGTCTGAGGTTTGATTTCTAAGCCTTACAATGCCCGAGGGCTGGTCCTGAAAGCTCCTCTCTTCACAGCTCCTCTCCATTCATCCCGGGGGTTCTGGCTGTGCCCTGGCTCTGGAAACACCTGTGTGCTGACCTCTGTCTACACAGTGCCTCCTCGTGGGTGCCCAATGTGCGCCTCACCCTCACGTGTCCAACCAAACCCAGGCCCTGACTGATACCCCACCTCATCTTCTGTCTTCCTCATTGACATTAAAAATGACAGATTCTATCCCATTTTTGTTTGTCTGTTTGTTTGTTTGCTTTGAGACTGGGTCTCGCTATGCAGCTCAGGCTGACCTTGAGCTCACTTTGTCTCCCAGGTTGATCTTGAACTTGTAACGATCCTCCTGCCTCAACCTCCTGAGTGCTGGGATTACAGGTGTGCGCCACTATGCCCTGCTACTGATTCCATCCTTCCCACTGCTTGGGTCCAAACTCTTGGAGTCAACCTTGAGTCTTCTCTCACCCGCTACAGCAAGTTCCGTTGACTTCACTTTCAAATGACCTTTAGGATCCAACCACATCTCACAGCCTCCACTGCTGCCACCCCACACGACCACCGGCATCCCTTCCTACACGGAGACAACAGCCTGCGGGGCTTCCCTGCTTCTACTCTGACCCTACTACCATCTGTTTTCAAGGTTACAGTTAAAGTGATTCTCCACAAACCTAAGGTGAATCATGCCACTCCCCTTTCCAAAAGTCTGTGATGACTCAACATCTCTCTCAGAGAAAAAACCAAATATCATGCTTGATTCACCAGTCCCTGTTCCTAATTCCTCTCAGGTTGTATCCCCTGCCCTCTTTCTTTTCTGGGTTCCAACATGTGTGCCTCAGGGCCTTTGCATTTGCTATTTCTTCTGCTTGGACAGCCTTTCCCAGAGATACCCAAGTGGCACACTTCCTCTCCTCAGTCAGGTTCTTTCTCAAAGCCACTTCCTCAACAAGGCCTTGCTCAACCACCTACTTACAGTTGCAAACCCCAGTGGCTCCCTACACAGGCTATCCTCTTCCCTACTTTGTCGTTCCCCAAAATGTTTATCATTAGCTAACATTTAACTACTTGCTTATTGACTATAAGTTTGCAGGGAAGGGGATTTAGTCTGCCTCATCCCTATCCCCAGGGCCTGGAACAGTGCTTGCAACACAGCAGGGGCCCAAGTATCATACCCAGGACAAACAGGTGATGGTTGACCTGCCTGGGGTCACATGGTGGGGGTTAGATTGGGCATTTAGATTCTGAGCTGTCGCCCATGTGGGAGGCAGGCAGGGGGTTTGGTGGGGTGGGGGTTGGGGGGAGAAGAACTGTCCAGTTACCATTTCTGTCACTATGAGCAGGCTGGAAGGAGGCCCAGCCATGACTGGCTGGCACATCAGGACAAGTGTTCATGGATTCCCCTGTCCCCCTCCAAGTGCATCTGCTCAAACTGTACTGGTTGCTTTCAATGAAGCAAAAAGAGCAATTCCAAAGCAGGCCCTACAGTGACTCGCCCAAGGTCACCTAGTTGATTAACAGCAGAGCTGTCAACACCCACAAATTCCAGACTGATTTCTGTAAAATCCCTGAAAATTGGTTTTCAAAGATAACTGGCTTTTGACAAATTCTGCAAGGAGTAAGGTAAAGGCTTCCATCCAAATGGACCCATTCCTTCCTCTGGTCCCTGACCCAAGGTTGCAGCAAACATCTGAGATAAAAAATTGCACTGCAGTTAGGGGAACTACAGGCTAAGAAATGCCACATGCGCTCGCCGCACCTCCCTCCCCAGCCTGCCTCACAGCACCTCGGTCTGCTTTGCCATCCCCACGTCCTCCACATAGCCCTCCTTTATCCGCCCTGCCTCCTCTGCCCCTGTGTCCCCTCTCGGAGCTCGCAGGCACCTGGGGTTCTTACGGGACTGTGCTACTCCTGCTGGGTATGTGACTGGTCCCATGCTGGCCGAGGTCAGCAGCTGTGGGGCCCAGCTCCGGCTTGGCCACAAGAGGTGCGGGGAAGGCTCCACCTGGCTTCTGATCATGACTACTGACCGCTGGAACACGGCGAGGGTGGTCACACTCCCCTTTCCTGGAGGACTCGTAACCTCTAGCTGGGTTGGTGCCCACATTGGGGCAGGAAGTAACCTGGAAGCAGGACTGAGGTGGCCAGGAGGGGCTCCTGGGCTGAGGACCAGCCCCGAGAGAGTCCCGCGTTCGCTCAGCTGCAGTCAGGCACGGAGGAGGGAAGCTGCAGGCTGTGGCTGGTCTGGGCCTGAGAAGGCAGCCTGGGCACAGGGCTCAGGGCGCCACATGCTTGTGTCTGCCCGCAGCATGTCTGCGCTGCTCTACGGGAAAGTGCTCAGAGGGCTACAGTCTGGGCCCCCTGGAGACAAGGATTTGGTTGCAGATAATCTTGGCCAGCAGCTCTCAGGAAATTAAAGGGAGGGAGAGAGAGAGGAGAGCAGGGCAGGGAAGGGAGGAAGGTGGAGAAGGTGCTTGAATGAGTCCTGCATTGCTGCAGCCCAAGAGAAAGCAACGGTGTTCCATGGCGGCCGGGGTATCTATCCACAGACCTGTCTCCCTGAGCCGAGGGGGCCCCAAGGATGTTCACACTGCTGCCTGGCCCAGCTGAGTGTCACCTGTAGCTCAGGAGAAAGCCAAGCCCAGCATAGGGGTGGGCAGGACGTCTCCTTCCCATGTACCGGGCGTGGTGTGGGCACTGAGTTTGCTGCGGGGGTGGGGGGTGCCATCCACTCTTCATCTTTGTGTCCTTATGCTTGTGTTGACTAGGAAAGTCTCTAAGAGCACAATGCATGAAAATTCATCTTTGTCCTGTCACCTAGAGGTCACCTTGGCTAACCCCTGTGTGGCCCAGACACCCTTCACCGGAGGTTTTGATTTCCTCACTTTCAGTTACCCGAGCTCAACCCTGGTCTGAAAACACTGAATGGAAAATTCCAAAACCAACCATTCCTAAGTTGTAAATAACTTTTATTACAGTGCATTGTTATAATTGTCCTACGCTATTAACTATGACGGTTAATCTCTTACTGTGCCTCATTTATAAATCACACTTTATCATAGCTTGGATGTGTAGGAAAAAGCAGTCTATATAGGGTTTGGTGGCATTTAAGGTTCTGGCATCCACCAGGGGCCTGGAATGTGTACCCAACAGATAAGGGGGACAATTATGTAGCCCGCTGGTATCATTTTCTGCAGTGTGGGCTTTTGCAGAACCTGTAACCCTGTGTCCTTTTTGTGAGTCCCCGTGTCCCTGGCACCAGCTTCCCTAGAAGCCAGCACTCACAGCAGCCGCAGGCCAGGGCAGGGTGGGCAGCTGCTGGTGTCTCAGAGCTGAGCAGGCCTTGGAGCTGGCATTCCACTTCCAGGTGGAAGTTGGGGAGCAGGGAGTCCTCCTGGAGCCACTCCTTCCCCACAGCAGAAAGAGATTTATCACCCTGCAGCTGTAGTCCTCACTAATATGAGGTGCTGCCTGAACGGCCAACAGTGCCTTAAATCTCTGCTCAAGGGTCACTTCCATTTTCCTGCTCACTGAGCACAAGCAAACTTTTGCTTCCTAAAGAAAAGTCTATCATTTAAGGTTGTAAGTACGCAGACGTCCCACCACCTGGCCACAGACAAGGCCAAAGGCCCCAGCCAGCGACTCTAAAAAGGAGGCTACGATGCTTGCTGCCCCCACCCCTGCTGCAAGGCGGCAAGGTGGGGTGGGGTGGGGTCTGCAGCTGGGTCCTCAGCTTGAGCTGGGCAGCCTCAGGCAGGCATGAGCGCCACCCACTCGGCCTTCGCCTGCTCATCTGCACAATGGATACATCGCACTCATCTCATCCAGGCACAGATGAGATCTTGGATATAAAACAGCTGCCACGGTGCCTGGGGCTCCCTAGCTCCACTCTTCTGGGGCCTCCTCTCTGTGAGGTCAACCTGTCCCCACCCTTTTCTGTGGTCCTGCATGCACGGGCCACAGTGTCTACTGCCCTCCACTGGAGGGGAGGGAATCTTCCAGATGCCTGGCTTTCGTCAACCCACTGTGGTCCTCTGTGTCCACAGCTGGAGTCGGAACTGCAGCCCCATCCACCAAAGCCACAATGCTGTCCACACAGCCTGCCATGGCAGCCGCATCTAAGCCCTCCCCCCAGACCAGCTCGGAGAGTGTCCTCTGGGGTGGAGGCCAGGGTCCTATGCAAGAATTCGACCAGGAGGGCTTGGAGCCTTGGTCCTTTGTATAGTGTGTGTCACCGTGGGTCACCTCCACCCAGGCCGTTTCCTTTAACGCCCTGGGGCTGCTTGTCTGCAGAGTCACAGGATGGTCCCAAGCAGCCTGGCCCAGGCTCTGAGGCAGCTCACATGCAAGGTCAGACCTCAGCTTCATTCCCCACCAGCTGTGTGAGCTTCAGCAAGTCTCTGTGCCTCGGTTTCCCTAGGAGGAATGTTAAGAGCAACCAGGCTAGACAGCAGTTTCATGAGATAAAGAAGGCGACCCACGCAAAGCAGGATCACAGAGCCTGGGAAACAGTGTATGATTTCACTGTGGTTCCAACTTACTGGGTGTGCTCCAGGGGCCAGAACTGACAGCTAGTCTGTCACCCATCCTCACTCAGCAAGCAACTCGTATCTCTGTTGTCTTACAAATAAGGAAACTGGAACTCTGAGGGGGAATTTACCTGGATCTCAGCTCAAACTTGCCTGACCCCAAAGACCATGCTCTTAAGAGCTGTTACCCTTGTGCCTACCCTCTGGATGCCTGAGCGCACAGAGGGGTTAGGTAACATGTGCAGGGTCACACAGCATCAAGCAGCAGAGCCAGGCAGTTCGAGGCCAGAACCTGTGCCCCGAACAGCAACCTTCTGTGTCTTCTACCTGCTTTGCCCTCTTTGATTTCACATGGTTTCCCATCAGCCCTTCTGGCAGGCGGAGTTCAAGCCAAGCCCTGCACACAGCAGGCATGGGGTTAAATCAGACAACAAATGCATTTCTGGGTATGAGGTTGACACAGAGAGTGTGCCTCCTACACTTCCTGTATCGCCACACTCTGGACCCTCTCCCCAGGGCTAACAGGCTGCTGCCACCCTGGTGACACCAAGTGTCCGTCTTCTGCGTCTGGTCTAAGCGCCAATCACACTGAGCACTCTGCAGACTCTACGCTTGCTGAAGGTCAATGGCCGCCTTTGGGAGGCCACAGACAAGAAACAAAAGCAGACTGCAGAGCACTGAGAAACCACCAACCACGGCTGCTGGGCTCAGAGCAGGGCTGGCCAAACACTCAGCTCAGCCTGCAGGCACTGCACCAAACACCCTGGGAGTCCCGAGGGGAGACTCTTCTGGCAGCAGACCCAAGACAAATACTGGGGTAGATTCTGCCAGTGCCGTGTCCACACCGAGGGAAGCATCGATTGATCAGTGTTCTTTCCCACAGAGAGGAGGTGAGCCCTCAGGATCCTCTGCAGAACAGTGCTCTAGGAAACACCTACTGATCAGAACTATATATTTCAGCTTCCTGGGAGCTAAGAGTGGCCATTCGATAACACTATGGTATTTCTATGACATCTTTTAAAGACACAGTGTGTGCCCTCCTTTAGCTATTCTTCCATCCTATTGCCTGGAATGTGGGTTGAACCATTGGAGCTTTGGCAGCCATGTGACACCATGAGGCACCTTCTGGCATAGAAGCCAAAAGCTAGGAAGGTGAAGCACCAGCAGAAACAGTGACACACAACATCCTCGAGTGCCTGCTTCCAGACATTTTCCCCACAATGGTGGCCTTTCAGCATGGTTTCCAATCTGCAGGTCCTGGAACCATTTGAGCTGCCTCACATTCTGTACCAACTCCATGCTGTTTCCTCTGTCACAAACCTCCAACCTGTCAGGCAAACACCAACCCAGTTTTTGAACTCAGCTCAAGTGCACCTCTTTGAAAGCTGCCGCTAGTACTGAGGTTACAGCGCATCCATCTGCTGAGTTCCCTGGGCCCCCTGCTGCCTGCAGCACCCTCACCATGCCGACACTGCTGGTATCCACAGCCCTCTGTGGGTGCACCAAGGGCACCACCTTGCCTCCTGGGGCCTCAGCAGAGCAAGGACAGAAAGTGGGATTTTTGGTTATTTTGTTTTGTTTTGCTTGCTTATTGCGGTACTGGGAATTGAACAAAGGGCTTTCCCCCTCAGCTACATCCCCAGCCATTTTTTATTTTTTATTTTGACACAAGGTCTTGGTAAGTCAAAAATTGGGGTCAAACTTGGAATTCTCCTTTCTCAGCCTCCCAGAGTGCTGACATTACAAGCGTGCAACGCCACACCCAGTTGAGGACAGAAAGTGTGGGCAGAATGAACACTTCATGAAGGACGCCCAAAGAGGCCAGGCATCCCGAGCTCTAGGAGCGCCTGTGGCTGTAGGCAGGGAAGCTGTCTGGAGTGAAGGGGCGGGCGGTGGTTCGGGCGCATCCATTTGGGCTACCGGCCAGGCTGCGACCTGCAGCACAGGAAATAGATACAGCAAATCCTCGAAAATCTTTATATAACTTAATCTCCAAGAGGTCCCTGAGCAGCTCGAAGCGGTCAGCCCCCAGCTGCCGCTGCTCCTGGATCGCCAGTGGCGCTGATTGACAACGCAGCTGCCTGTAGGAGCTCAAGCCCGGGCGCGGTGGGGGGAGGGTCCAGCACTGAGCTTACTCTGGGCTGGCGAAGGGGGCAGCCATCTGGTTTGGGTCAAAGGTCTCCAGGGACTGGATTGATTTATAGGCCATGCAGCCACCCAGGCGACACGGAGGGGTGGAGGTGGTGATGCGGTGGAGGGGGCTGGGGTAAGAGAGGAGGGACAGCCAGGGCCCCCACTGAGGAACAGCTAGCACCCGGCTTCTGCTTCCCCGAGAACCAAGCCGGAGAAAGTACAGCACTGGAAAAGCCAGAAGTATTCATCTTGCATCCACTGTCTACGCGGGCCTAGGCTGGATGTTATTTGTTATTCTGAAGAGGAAACACCCACAGGAGCGTATCCAGCGCCACCAACACACAGGGCTCACAGATCTCTCTGCTGTTTATCAGCCGCATCTCAACGCATGACGTCAAAGCAGAGCCCCGCAGCTGAGGCGGAGCTGGGAGCAGACCCAGGCTTTCTGCCCGTGGCTGAGCCCTTCCCTCTGCCCCGAAGGTCGCCAGGGTGGGGGCTTCAGAGGAGAACTAACCAGCAGCCAAGTCAATCAAGGTCCCTGCCCCTGCTCCTGCAGCACAGAGCAGTGGATCAATACGGGCTGGGGCCACGGAAGGAGAGTTTAAACATCAAGCCGGCCCCTTCCAGAAACTGGAAAAAGGATCTCCTTGGGCAGATGGAGAAAAGGGACCTGCACCTGGGCAGGAAGCGCAGCCCAGGCCAAAGAGTGGGGCCTGCATTGCCCTCCCTGACCGGTGGGCAGATTTAACAGCTAGACATGGACTCTGGTGAGGGACGCTGCACCCGGGCGACCTCTCCCCGGGTCTGCTGGAGAATAACATCCCCCTCTCTCCTGCTGCAGCCCCACTGGGTGCTGGGTGCATCTGGAACCACAAGGGACACCACCTAGGGCCCTGCTGCAGTGGGAGAGGGCAGCCAGGAAAGACACTGACCATGTCCTCAGACACCACGTGCACAGCCCTCAAGACCCCTCCATATCAGTGAGGGGAGGCCACGCTTGGCCCCAGCCCTGCCTCTCCCCAGATATGTGAAGCAATTGATTGAGGGACAGCTGAGGCTCTTTGGAGCCAATTGCCAGGTTGAGGCCAGGCAAAGAGAGCAGGGGCTCCACAGGGCATTTCAGGTACACACAGTCCTGCTGCAGCTGTGGCCACAGGGGACACTGGTGAAGGAAAGGAGCCCTCAGCGTCTCCAGAACCCGGGAATCAGACAGACCAGAGCTCAAATGCCAGTTCAGGTTCTAGGTTTGATAACCTCTCCTGACCTCAGGTTTTACATCTGTATAAGGGCATTATGAACATGTTCCACGTGAGTTAAAAGGATAAAAAGATTTAACTGGTGCTGTATGTAGCGAGGTGTATACAGCACCTTTCTTGGGGGTGACTTGGACTTGTTTTCCCTCCAGTTTTGTTGAGCAGCGTCAAGTCCAGGGCTGACAAGCTTCCTCTGATGGGATTGAAAATCCGCTCTGTGCATTCCGCCCATCTGTGGTGCGAACTGCATGAAAACCCGAGCTACACTTGAGCAATGAGCAGGCAATCCGTCACCAGCAAGTCTGTCAGAAATGTCACCTCCCCGCTAGGAATGCAGATGGAAAAGCCTGCCTCAGACTGGGGAGGGGCAGCTGCAGAAACCTGACACTGGGCTGCTCCCTGCCCGGCCACCAGGGAGGCGCAGGCCAAGCTCGGCTCTGGCCTTTGACCTCTGCCCTCCATTTGTTTATACCTGGCAGCCTGGGGTTGCAGCTGATATGGGCCTCCGAAAATGACAACCAGACCCAGCCAGGCGCACACATGTGCCGGGGACAAGGGAGGTGTTCAGCAGCTCCTAGTGTTGTGGAAGGCCCCCAGGTCATGAGGAAAAGAGAAAGAGCCTGGGTGGCCACCGCAGTGGGGCCGCTGGCATCCCCGCTTTCTATAACTGGTGTGGTGGTGTGGATGGGAGATGTAGCGTGGTGGTGGCGATGGGAGACAGGATGAAAGCTCTGTCCCTTTCTCCATCTTTACCCCCTGGGAAAGAGGATAGACAGGTCAGAGCCTTCAAATCCCAGTGGGGACAGTGGAGATTCCAGGATGAATCTGAGAACTGTCCAGGCCTGGCCCTTTACGAGGCGCTTTTCTGGGATTTACCCTTTCTTCTCCCTAACGACCTTTTCTTACTCTTCCTAATTCACCCACAAGGAAACAAGGCGACTTGGCAAAGGGTACAGAGGTGGCCAGCCACCCTCCCCCACCCTCCTCACTCTTCCTTTGCAGGGCTTGTGTTGTCTAGTCCCCCCTTTCCCAGGGCCCCTCTCCAAATTCCTGGCATACCTCCTGTCAGTGCCCCGTCCCCACCTAGAACCTCTGACACTCTACTGCTGCCAGGTCCTGACTGAACCTTCTTCCCCCAGGAGAGAGCCGCCCCCACCCAGCATGCTGACCCAGAATTAGCGCCTGACAGGGCCCCTCCTCTCCCCATCAGGGCCTAGTCCTCCTCAGTGGCTCTAAAACAGCACTGCCCAGGACCTGCACCATGGTGAGAATAGTTTACATCTGCACTGTCCGATATGGTGGCCAGTCTGCAGGAACTGAATTTTTCATTTTATTTGATTTTCATTACTGTTGTTTTGGAACTGGGAACCAAACCCACTGACACCCTAATACTGAGCTTTGTCCAAAGCCCCTTTTCATTTTTTATTTTGAGACAAAGTCTCGAGAAGTTGCCTAGGCAGGACTTGAACTTTCAACCCTCCTGCCTCCCAAAGTGCTTTAGTTTTAATGAACAGCCACATGAGGCTGGTGACTTTCTACTGGACATCACTACAGTGTAAAATGTTTGTCATTCAACAAAGTAGATGCGCAGCCAATCCCTCCACATCAGAAACCACAGAATTACACAGGCTCTTTGAGGTCATCGTGTCCAGTCCCTTCCTTCCTGTGATGGAGGAACTGAGGCACATAGAGAAGAAGGGACTAGCCCAAAAAACCACACAGCTAGGGGCCAAGCTAGAATCAAGTGTGCCAGGTTCTGTGGCTCTGAGTCCAGTGTTCTTCCCAGGATCTACCTTCCCTTCTCCCTCCTTTACATCCAGCACCAGATTCTGGGGAGGTCAAGATAAGAATGCTTTCCAAATTCTCACACATCTGAACAACGCCTTGAATGGCCAGGGGAAGTTGCCTAGGTTGGCCAGAAAGGAAATAAAGCCCTCAATCTTCCACTTCTGTCCTGGGTAGCTTGCCACGCCTGGAGGTGACAAGTGCCTTGGCCAGCACTGGGGTTCTGTACCCCAGGGGACCAAGGGTAGGGAGAGCCACAAATAACCTTGCCCTGGAGCTGCCTGGGTTCTACCTGTGAGCAGGGAGAAGCTAAGGTTGGCAGACAGGGGTGGCCTGTACCTTGGTTATAGGGGTGGGTGGGCTCCCTGTTCTATGGAGACCCAGGTTCTTGGCTGGACTTCCAGATGGTTCTTAGTAGACCGAATGACAGGACATCGCATCTTTACCCCCACACAGATGAGCAGCTATGGGTAGTAGGGAGGCTGGGGCCAGAGGCAGCCAACCCAAGAGTGTGGGTGGAGCCTCTGCAGGCACCTAGGAAGTGCTGGGCCCGCCAGAGACTCGAGACTTTAGGCTAAGACCTGTCTGCTGCCATATTACAGGTGTCAGGTCTCAGGAGCAGAGGGAGGACCACACTGAGCCCAAAATCATGAGGGACCAGAAAAGATATGAGAGATTTGGGGGAGGGCTGGGGCACATGTGCAGATGAGGCTACAACAGGGATGTCTGAGTACCCTCCAGCTCCGGGACACGCTGCCACCACTCTCTCCACAATTCTCACACAATTCGATGAACAGGACCCCACCCCTCACTCCCAGAGAGGCCCAGAGCCCAGGCAGAGAGAGTGGTCATTCAGCTGCGGAAGCAAACCCACTGCCACCCTGGGTCACCCCTGTGAAACGCATTTGGAAGGAGAAACACCAACAAAGAGAGTAAGATCTAGAACTCAGCTGTGACTCCAAACTGAGCAACTCAAAGGCATCTCCTTAAGTAACTCTGAAGCTGGGACAACCTTAGATCTTTGCTTTCCACCCCTCTGCCCCTCCCCACAGTGCCCTGGGCCTCGGAGACAGGAGGGAGGGGCCCAGGGACCCAATAGGTGTGGTCCCAGGGGCCGAGGGTACAGGCCTTGCCTCTCGGGGCTCCCAGCAGGCAGGTCACAAGTGGGGCTCTCCCAGCTCTATTTATAGTAAGCAGCAGCTGAGAAGGAGGAAGAACCAGGGAGAGCCAGCAGGGCAGTATTTTCCAAACTCATGCCGCCTGGGCTTAATTTCATCCCAAGCAAATAAATCATTAAGGAGGCACCAAGTCCTGGAAGATCTGACAAAGAAAGGCTATTACACAGCACAGCCTTCCTTTGAATTATGGAAGTCCCCAGCAGCAGCCTTATTAGTGTCTGGGCCAGGCCGTAACTCATGCTAACTGCCCCCTTGACTTCACCAAGGGACAAGACTGGGCGAATCAGCTGACTCCCTGACCAAATGCTCTGCCAAACTTGCTGGCAGTTTGCTCTCGCCACTCACTGGGACGCCCTGCTCTGCAAATGTGCTTCCTTAATCTGCTGCTTTCCTAACACCTCCCACTCGGCATCGTCACCAGCCCAAATCGGGTGGGCTGAGAAGGAGCACAGTCAGTTGTACTGTATTTAAGGGGATTTAAGCACCAAGGTAGTGGGGACTGTGATACCAGTTTGGATAAACTCCTCTCATTTGCACACTAAAGCCAAGGCTTGTGACCTCCTGCAGTCATGACAACCTGACATGACCCAGACAGCTTGGAGGTTAGAGGTACTGGTGCTGCAGTAAGGCTCGAATTCCAGTCCTTGGACAGCCACTTCCCAAGCAGGTGCCATGAGTTGGCTCTTCACCTCTCCCAGCCTCAGTTTCCTTATGTGTCACAGAGCAGAGTGTGCTGATGGGGAGGCAGTGGAGGCTTTAATAAAATGATGTCTGAGCAGTGCCCCGCTGTGTCTGGCCCTTCGCGAGTACTTGCTCAATCAGTGACGGTTTAACAAAGGGCTGTTTCCATTGGCAATAATCCTTTCCCAAACATAGTCATCTTCACAGGGAAACTCCTGGACATCATGCAGATTTACTGTGTACATCCCACTGGCAACTGTGACACGTAAACTAAGTCACTCAGTGGTTCAGGAGGAAAGCAGGGCTGGGGAGGAAAAAGAGGTGACGCGGAAGGCTCAGCTGGACTTGGGGACAGTGAGAAGGGCCAGAGCTGCCCTGGACTCAGCCTAGCAGGAGGGCCAGCGGGCAGAGCCAGGCCCAGCAACACCGGGCTCTGCTGGTGTGCGGGAGAAGCTGACTGGATTTGGCTGCAGGACCAGCCAATGTGAGAGTCTGATGGGTAATGGTATCTTTCAGAAGCTTGCTAGAAATGCTGAATCTTAGGCCCTGCCCAGGCCAACTAAATCAGAATCAAGATCCCCAGGAGAATGCACATTGAGGTTTGAGAAACAGTGCTGACAACACATCTGTGGGATAAGGACCACCACCATGCCCACTGATGTGGGTCTCTGTGACTGTGACAGCTCCCTGGTTCTGCATTGATGCTTCACTCCCTAGTTTCTGGGGAGGAGCGTTTTCAAAGGGGAGTAGGGGCCTAGGTTTTCATTCTGGTTCTGCTGCTAATCGGTAGGTGATCTTGAGCAAGTTTTCTCAGTTCTCTGGTCCATCCAGCTCTTGCTTGGAAAACGTGGGTCTTGCACTGATTTGGGGGGGGGGTTCTTCTCATGCCAGTGCCTGTGCCCTTTCTGCACTGTGCCACCAGCTCCTGAAAACAGAGGCTCTTTGCTTCCTCCCATTTTCCTTTCCCCAAAGGTCCAACAGTTTCTGTCCACAGCGGGGCCTAGCAGCTGTCTGCTCAGAATCACTGCCTTGGCAGCTCCTCCCAATGGATACCACATGGGCACTGCCAGTGAGGGTGAGGCCACTTGCCTGGGTGTCCTTGTCAGACAGGTGTTCACCAGACAGACAAGTCACCCTTGGGAGCTATAGCTTTTCAGAGAATCACTCGAACAAGATGCTAGAAGGAGACCATTGAAGCTGCTCACGGAGAAGGCTAAACACTCTCAGATCATTCGTGACAAATGCACAGTGGCCTCTGAACCTCAGGTGTCACCTCCACCATGCATCTTAAAGAACTGAGTCAAAGCCTCCCAAAGCCAGCATATTCCCTTGGGTGAAATCCCTTAGATTTCACAATGTGGATCAAAACATAGTAACAATGGTTATTGTCACATTTCATAACACAGTAATTCGCCAGACCATGGAAGCAATAATAGGTGGAATTAGTCATTTCTATATCTACCATTTTGTCAGTACCTACTATGTGCCAGGCACTAGACCAGTCACTGTCTATGTATTATCTATGATCTGACAGCTTGTCACAAAATTAACTTCTATTTTTCAGATGGGCACACTAAAGCGATAACTTGTTCAGGGTCACAGCTCATTAGAAGCAAGTTAGAGCCCGGTGCTGTGAGGCCCCAGCTGTCCACAAACCACACTGGGGCCCAGGGGAACACTTGTCGTGACCAAACCTGATTTCAAATGCTGAAGCCTCCATTTCAAAGTCTTATTCCTGCAGGCAGAATTTGTGTGAAGCTACTTGGGACTGTGTTAAACGTGAAAACTCTCCCACAAAGCAGGGCCAGGGCAGCTGAGCAAGACCTTTTCTTTAGCAGAAAGTCTGTTCCTTTTGTGGATAACAAAGAATAGGGGCCAGTTTCTGAATGCGGGGATTCTGAATTGAAATGCCTGGCTCATCACATAGTCTCCGATTGGCCTATGTGTGGGGACAGATGTGCTCTGCAAAGCATACAATGAGAGGTGGGGAATGGGTCACACAAGGGTCAGACTTCAAGGGAGCCGGCAGCTTGCAGGCAGCACCGTCTATTCCAGCCAA
The DNA here is from genome assembly GCA_004363535.1 of Dasyprocta punctata. Classification (NCBI taxonomy): domain Eukaryota; kingdom Metazoa; phylum Chordata; class Mammalia; order Rodentia; family Dasyproctidae; genus Dasyprocta; species Dasyprocta punctata. The sequence continues at coordinate 44,411 of RJWM01005900.1, read as the reverse complement.
CAGTGACTCAAGTCCTACTGTGGCAGAGAAAAGTGAAGCTCTTAAGATAGTGAGAGGCCAATTCATTAACATGCATTGACTGACCACCTACTCTGTGCTCTGATCCATGGGGTACTACTGTGAGAAGAATGGCCAAAAAAGGCCAAGATGCAGTCCTCACCTCAAAAAGCTACCTTGTTCAGCATTCACAGCAGCAGCAATAACACATATTATGTGCGGGTAAGGATGTCAGGTTCTTTCGTAGCCATGCATGCTACCTGAGGGACAGGTTGGACTGCACAGTACAAATAATCTTAGTATACAAATGTGTACAGCTTCTTAGGCATCAAACTCACACGAGTGTACTATGTTTTAAACTAGGGACCAGATCGCTCGCAAGCATTCGTCAGGTGCTCAGGATGAGCTCCAGAGTGTGACCTGAGATCCAAGATAAGCACAATCGCAACAGTTCCCCTCCACTACAGGCAGTGAGCCATGAGTTGGGCCAGGCTTTGTTTCTAACACAACCCCAAGCAAGATATACACAATTATTCCCACTGCACAGATAGGAAAACTGAGGCTTGAGAAAGTTAAATGGACAGGAAGGGGAAGAAAGAAATGAAATTCAAATTAAGATCAAAAGTTTATGCTTAAAAAAAAACTTTGTGCCTAAGGAAAACTGCCTAATTGTCCCAAACGTAGAGATCTAAGTAATTAAATTATGATACAACCATAAAACAAAAACACATGAATCTGTTAGTAAAAACTAAGGCACCTCTACATTAACTGATAAATAATTGCCAAGATTCATTAGGAAGGGAAAAGGAGATGCTGAGTGATGTTTATAGTAGGATCTAAGCATTTCCTGTCGTAAATATTTTGGGAAGAACATGTAAGAAAATGCTAATGGCGGGGCAGCTGGTGCATGGGGGTGAGCTACCTCATTGTGCAACTTCTGTAGTGTTGAGTTGGTTACCAAATGCACAGCTTACCTTCCAAAAGGAAATACACAGACTCTGCTCATCATCCCTGCCTGAGACCTTCCTCTCACTAAGTGAGAGGAACAACGAGTGAATGGGAGCAGAGGCAGAGCAGACTCAGTGCTGGGCTGATGCTACAAAGACACAGATAGGGCCAAGCGTGAGCTAGGGTCAGGACACAGTAACAGGGGAAGGGACAAAGAGGACACCAGGCATGAACGTTGGTGGAGGGGCTAGTCCAGATGTTCAGAGGCGGAAAGACTTTGCTGTCTATTGCAGTGCGTGGACACAGAGTAGGAAGCTGGTGGGTTCAGTGCTAAGCTGGAAGACATTCTGCCAAGAGGGTGATGTCCTTGCAGTGCCCTGGTAGAAAACTCTCTCTGGCCTTCGTCAATATCAGAAGCTTTGGCTGACTGCCAGCCTCCTCTACTGTGCTATTATGCCAATAAATACTTGTTGGCAGATCAATTAAACCATCTAGGAACGATGTCTGGAAATGCAACTTCCTCTGCTTGGTGCAGGTGAACAGGCCTTCTCAGTCAGTCCCAAGGTCCCTGCAATTCCATTCCTAGCCCAAAACCAGCCCTGAGTGCTGACGAACCCTCTGTGGGGTCCAGCTCTGTCTGAGCAGATGGGGCAGGTCAGGGCAGACCGGGCCTTAGAGGCTGACACAGAGCCCGCGGAGGCTGGGCAGGGGAGATGGTCCTATCGGACTTCGGCACAACCTTGCTGGTGCTTGCCAGCTGTGTGGCCTTGGGAAGATATTTCACCTTTCCAAGATTCAGTGTCCCTATCTATAAAATTAGGATAATAAGAGTAATAGTGCCTTGAAAACTTATTGAAGCTACAAGTTAAAAAATAAATTTAAAAAAATGAGTAAAACAGCTCAGGGCACAGAACATGGGTGGTATCTACAAAAAAAGGGTGATCATTAACAATCCTATATGAAGCTGCTAGGGACCCCAGGGCCCTTGGTCCCCACTGTCTGGGCTTTTTCCGTCTGCTATCACTCACACACCACTTACCACCCAAGAACTCAAGATGGGAGACAAAGCCCTTGTATCTGCCCTCCCGACCACCAACATGTGGAAAGAGGATCCAGGGCAAAATTCTGGAAACCAGCCTAGCAGATTCCAAAAGCCTGCACACTGCTCCCGACCCCCACCCCACCCCAGGGGCTGAACCTCGCAGTAGTTGGGGCATTTTCAGAGACATTCCCCCATTAGCAATCAAGCATGCCTGATTCACAGCCACAGCTGGGCCTGTCTTTATACAAGTTAGCTTTTCAGAGCACCCCGCCGAGCTCTGCGGTAAGCCACGGGCTTTGAGGGCCGGAGATGAAGCGGTGAAGGAGGAAACACAACAGGGACGGCATGTCAGGGCCTCATCCACGCTGTCACCGTGGAAGGCAGGGTCAGCCCTCCGCTGCACCGCCACACAGCCAGGCGGAGCAGACTCTCCTGGTCCTTCTAGTGCTGCCTGGTCTGTGAATGTCTCCACAAAGTCCCCACTGGGCCGGTTACACAGTTACAAGCTGTGTAACTTTGAGCATGTTACTCAGGTTCTCTGTACCTCAACGTCTTCATGGTAAACTAAAGATTATAATACAGGTATTTGCTCTAAGAGTTGTTACATAAGCACTAACTAGTGTTGTTGTTATTGCTATTATTATGATTGTTATTATTATTATTATTGCCCTGGACAATTGGAGACAGCTAATCCATTTGCCCAGACTTGGTTCTGTGCTTGTCAGCTTACTTAGAGGGCAGAGCCCTTGGATCTGCAGCTCTTTGCCGAAAAGCCGCAGATGCTGAGCCAATTCACTCCTCCACGTAGCGCAAGAGAACAATTTCACTTGCAAAAGGTTCGACAACTTTATGTAATTGCAACAGGAAATTGCACTGCCAGGAGCTCCTGTCCTCAACAAACAAATGCTTCAGAGTTCAGTTCGGTAAGACCTTTCTAAGTCATGCTTTTATAGCCCTAAAAATTCGGAAATCGAAAAAGTGATATCCATTAATTTACTTCAGTCACATTAGAGAAAAAGCCTCTGTGAACACTACTTTTTTTTTATTCCATAGATAAACCCCAGAACCTGCCCCACTTCACCTAGTTCATCTGACCAGTGAACCCTATTTGCTATGTGTCTGTGCTCCGGTGCTGGTGAGCTTTATTACTTCCATTTCACAAAGGAGAACACTGAGTTTAAGAGAGAGGAGTAAGAATTGCCTGGGGCCTCCTGCTGAGTACTGTGGACAGAGCGTAACCTGAGTCTGCATTGCGGGCCCTCCTGCAGAACTCTCCTATCAGGCATCTTTTGCGGAAGCAATCCCAGGGAATAGCCCCACCTTTTTGTTCCTCAGGATACCTCTGACTCTGATCCCTGAACCCCATTTGGGTCTGGGTTTGGAAACCTTCCATCATATCTACAACCAATGTTAGCCAAGAATTCTTCTCATCTACAAATCTCCACCTTGAATCACTTTCCTTGCCCGTGGACTCCCCAGGGCCAACCTATTGCCAGTCCCTAGGGATCCATGGTGACCCTTAGCCTGCGTCACTTACTATCAGCATTACAGTCCCTTCCCAGTCACCACCCACCCCTAAACTCCACTGCAGTCTGGCCTATGGTCTACCCTCTAGTCAGGGCTTGTGCCAAGCTGAGCACCCACACATCTGTCCAGATAGTGGCCATTACTCCTGTCTGGAGAATAGACTAGAGCACACCCGACAAGCTGATGGTGTCATCAAATGGGCGACATCACAGACTAGCAGCACAAAATCTCCTTCCTGGCTTCCTTTGCATTCCAGATTCTGCCTAACTGAAAAAATCACACAACGGAGAAGAAGATGAAACACTCCAGGTTTCAGACCCACCACACTTCTTCAATCACCTGAAAGACCCATGAGCTCCAGATGTTCAGAACATAACTGCCTTCCTGAGCTCCTTCTGCCTGAGCAGTGCACCAGGAAGAGATGCTCCTGATCCTAACGTTCCTGAGGGAGCCCCTGGTGCAACCTTGTTACAACTGAGTGCTGTACTTGGCAATCAAGTAATAGATTGATATGAATTCACAGCCAAAAGGAAGGCTACTTTGGGGGCCTAACTGTTGGCTTTGGTAGCTCCTAGTAGGATCAATGTCAGGCCTTTCATCCTGGCTATCATATTGGTGCCGACATTCAAAATAATGCCACAACTAAGAAAAGGACCTAAAACTGTCCATCTTGCAGATGTATAAACTGAGCCCCATGGTGTTAGAGTGACTCTCCAAAGACACGTAACCACTCAGTGTTGCAGACACAGTTGGAAATAAGGCTCATCAGATTCCAGAGCCTTGGTATGGTAAGGTCACCCTTCTGGTCCAGTGATTAATTTTAACAAGTAAACTTTCCAGGTCCATTACATAGTGTTTGATGTGTTTTCTTACTGCAGCAGTTTGCCCGGTCACTGTGTCTAAGAGCACTTCAGACTCTTTCCACAAGACACTGTCATGACTGCATCAGCCCTTCTCAGGACATACTCATCCACTGCAAGATTTAACCAGTTACACAGAGAAAACAAGGCAACACTTGCCATCAACAGCAACCTTAGTCAGTAACTATGAAAACAAAATATGAACAAGAATGTCATCAATCATACCCAAGAGTTGAGCGTGTCAATTACTTTTCTGTTGGCCTGTCACCACTGAAAACCATCAACCCACCCTTTGCTCAAATACAAGTTTCACATAAGTTAGTGCTTTTCCTTGAGTTCTTTTCTGCAGTATTATTATCAGCCCCTCAGCCAAAGGAGGAATATGGGAAAAGAGTTCTTTTTGGAGGCAAACAGATTTGGGGTGGACTCTGTAACTCTGCTTTTCATTTTCTCATCTTAGGAGGTGAAAGCTGCCTCACTGGCATTTTCTCATCCCTCATTTAAAATGAAATGAATAAACTGGAATTGTGGTGGTGAGAACCATCTCTGGTTTCAGGAGGGGTGTGACAGGCAGTCCATGTGGGCAGGTGCTGGTGGGCTGGTGTGTGGAACTGAGCAAGCCCACGGTCACCGTGCCTACTTCTGGCCCTGCTTAGCTGGGATTCAACGCAGGACATGCAGCTGAAGGCTACTCTGCATCCCTAAGTGACTCCTTCCTAAAAGAATCATTTTTGTTACTATGATGTTTAAATTGCTTCATAGGATGTTTGTGCCTGTTAAATAAGATCTTAGCGTTTTCAGGAGGCCAAACTTGGCAGGCTGTGAACTTGTCTGCAAACCGCAAAGGTGATCTGCTTGTCCACAGTTTTTGGCAGCTACTCACTTTAAAAACTGGGGCAATTCACACAATCTAGATTTTTTTGGGTACTCTTGGAAAAATCCAAAGACTCCACAACCCAGAATTCTCATTCCCATGAGGTAATAGCTGGAGACGAGAGGCTGTTGCCTCCTTTAACAGATGGCTTACCAGCAAGATGTGGAATTTCAGGGTTCTGTCCCTTCTACACAGTAAGGGATCAGTAAGCAACAGTTGTTATGCTCATAGCTTATTACTCATCAGTAACTAGAGCGGGTGGCATTTCAGTCCAGTAACTGCGTCTTCCTGTTTGTCTCCTGCTCTGACTACCTTGAGTCATCTTGTACATTCCCGTATAGCCTCAGAGATGTGTAATGAGTATTACCACGCAAAATCCTTATTAGGTGCCAATTAATCCTCTTGAGCACATATACTATATTATCTTATTTGATTCTCATGACAGTCCTCTGCTAGATTCCCATCACCATGCCATTTTTACAGATGGGAAAACGGAAGCACAGTCCCAAATCACCAAGCCTACAAGGAGGTAAAAATTCAAGTCCAGGTCCTAACCACCACTCTGTGCTACAGGATCATCCCAACTGCTGCTTCACCTACCTGTCCTGGGTCTTCCCTCCCCAGACCCTAGGGTCAGGCAGTCCCTGCGTCCCCAGCCCTCCTAGCCCAGCACATTTCACACTTACGGTCAAGGCCATTGATGTAGCGCATGGTGACTTCGCAGTGGCCCCAGACGGCACTCACCACGGGGTACAGCTTCTTGCCCTTGAGGCCACGGAAGGCCACGCCCAGGTACTGGCCATCCACGATGAAGCTGAGCGTGCCCTCATCCATGTCCAGCACGACCAGCAGCGAGTCGGGCAGCGCAAAGGCTTCGTCGGGTCCCAGGAAGGCCGGGTAGGCCACACCTGGCCGGTTCTTGCCGTCGTGATAGAGGCGGCTGCGGCCCAGGTCCCAGCCCCAGGACTCAGCGTCGCTGCCCACCAGCGCGGTGTAGCCCACCGAGTGCAGCGGGGCGCGTGCCGTGGCCACCCCCACCACCGCGTGCGTGCCGCGCTGCCGCGCCGGCCAGTCAATCTGCCAGGCGTGCAGGCCTCGAGCGTGGCCCACCTTGCCGCGGATGCCGTCCGTGCTCTGCGCCACTGGGTGCCGGTGGAAGGTGAGCCGGTCGTCATCCTTGACGAAGACGTTGAGTGAGCGGTCCTCCGGGTTCCACGCGTGCCGCAGCTGCACCGCTGAGCCTGCGGCCGGCATGTCCAGCAGCTGGTCCAGCCGCGCGGGCCGCCCGGCCTCTGCACCCCGCAGCTCGCGCTTGGCCGGCCGCAGCGCGGGCTCACGCACCTCCACCGACTTGAGGCCACCCGAGAGCTTCTGGCCCATGGCTCACCGTGCGGAGGGGGCCGCTGCAGACCACCGCTACCTCGCGGGAACTTCCACTCCCCACAGCCAGGGGTGGACCTCGGGACAGGGAATTCCGGACTGTCGACCTCCACAGCCTCTATCGGGCTGTGGCAGGGGCCCAAGCTCCTGGAAGGAAGCAAAGGGCATGGGTTATTGACTTCCAGTTATTCATTCTTTCATTTATGCCCATGCCTTGGCCAAGCTCATTGAATGCATCATCCTAATAATAATTAATTAATATCTTCATATCTGGCACTTAAACCAAAACCTGCCATGTGTCAGACACTATTCTAAATGATTTGGATTAACTCACTTAATCCATAAGACCTCCCTAGACAACACGAATGTTGTTATTACCGTTTTACAGAGCACAGCAAGGGTCAGTAATCAGAAGTCCCACAGTTAGTAAGTGACTGAGCCAATATTCGAATCAAGGCCATCTGGTTTCAGAGTCTGTGTGGTGCATTAGAGCAATCACAGGTAATCATTTTAGAAATAAGGACTGGGCCCAAAGAGGTAGTTTGCCAAGATGGGGGCAGAGGGGCCAGCATTTAGTATTTAGGGTGTGGTTCATTGGTTCCCAAGCCTGGTTACTCTGGGGAGCTTAAAAGCATCCTACAATGTAGCCAAGCTTGAGAAGCAAGACCCAGGGTAAGGGCCCAATGGGGTCACTCAGGGAAATGGACATAAAGCAATCATCTGAGGATGGGCTGCTCTCTCTTTGGGAAAATGAATGAGGCTGGAAAGGAAGGTAAGGGAGCTGGAGTCCAACCTCTAGATCCAGACACAACTGCATCCAAATTCTCTCTCTACCTATTAGCTCTGTCTCTAAGCCTCTCTGAGACTCTAGATTCCTCATCTGTAAAACAGAAATTTGAGAGACAATGCTATAAAGTATTCTGCAGGCAGATTTTCCTCTCTGGTCTCTGGGTGTCACCCATAGGCCCCTCTCCTTGGTGCACCCATACTTCTTTGGCTTTTTAAACATTAGTAACAGCATTTACCCCAGAGAGCACCCCCAGATGCAGGACTCTAGTTTTCAATGAGAAAGAATTGGCCACTGGAAGGCCATCCAGAACCCAGGGTATATGGGCTGCTTGGAAGGGCCCTGGTGTGGGGAATGCAGAACTGAACCTTGCAGCCCACCCTGAGCTGAGGCATGTATCTCCTCACCCCCACCTCTGGTCAGAGAGCTGCTGAGCTTTGAGCAACTTCCCTGACACAGATGGGGAGACAGGATGTTCTCCATGCATTTCCTTACATGTCCATGACCTCCTACCGTAACAGTGGCTCATCCCAGTCAGTATCCAGCTGGAGAAAGAAAGCACTCCCTATCACCACACTGCATGCATAGCTTCACTGTGGGTATCTTTTTAAATCCTCCTATTTTATCCTCAACTCCCATTCTTTTCTTTCTTTTTGACTATCAAATCTCAGCTTCGGCTGATGTCAACCCTATTCAAAGAGCTCTGGCTAATATTTGATTTGAGAGAACACCAGAACACATAAAAATGTGCTGCATTAGACAGTTTTAAGATGGTAGAATAGTTACTCATTTTCATGTCTGAAAGCACCCCAAGTCAAGGAGACAGAAAAACAGAAACACAAGCTTCCACTTCAGCAAAACTAGAACACATCTGTAACCCGAAACACAGCATAAGAGGAAAGGCTGCCAAAAGCAGTCAAGGGCTGCCAAAGCAGTGAAGATCCAAGACGGAGAAAAACACCTCTTGAAGATACCTGTGGCTGTGGATCTGGGGAAAAGCTGGCAGTAGCAGGCAGGAGCTGGCATCCTCGAAGGGAAAAACCATGGCTCTAATTAGGGTAACAGTGGGATGAGCATCTGCAAGTCTGGTGGTGGTGGCTACCTCTGACTTGGTGGGGAATAAGAAGGATAAGGTTAATGGGAACCATCTTCACAGGAAGCAGTGTGTTAGTGAGGCAGCGTGCTGCAGGGCTCTGAATTGGGAGAGGCCCATAACTACAGATCTCCACTGCCTGAGAAAGAAGCAAAGACGGAAAGAAATCATTACCACAATCCTGGGGACAAACTTTCTGTGAACCAGGGAGTAAGCCTGCCTTCCTAAGTATTCCTGGCACCTTCTCTATATGTGCTGCTTGTAAAATCCTGATCCAAGAAAAGTTCACCTCTTTCGAAGAGGAGCCAGCTCAGTATACATTAAAAATGCTATCAAAGCAGTGAAAGAGTAAAAGAATGGAAAAACACCTGGCAAATCAAAAGAATAATTTAAAAAAGTGCCACAAAGCAGATAAAAATTGTGACCGCGTTTGTAAGTTAATTTTGTAGCTACATACTTTAGAAGAGAGACAGCTATTACTTTCATACAAAAGATTAAATTCCTTTTACATTGTTATGTAAAGATAACTTTCAGGACAAAAAATAAAAGTCCCAAATTGTCAGAAAGAACACAACACAAAATAAAAGAGATCATATACTAACAGATTTTGTTTTAAGAAGCAATTGAAGCAAAAAGACATAAAATGTGATAGTAAAACTAGGAACAGAACAGTAACCATGTCAATGAATGGCTATAAAAAAACTACTAAAAAGGAAAGATAAAACTGGGGAACAAAGTAAGCCCCCCAACCATATGCTACATATAAGGGATATCCTCAAGAATTGTGAAAATAAAAGAAAGGCAAAGACATCCAGAGAAGTGTAAATCCAAAGAAGAAGAAAATATGACCTTAGTATTAGGCAGGTAAATTTGATTTCAGGACAAAAGATTTTAAATATGGTAAAGGAGAATACAATAATGAAGAATATGATCCTCAGTTGAAGCTTTAACACATCAAACAACAGCGCTAGAAATTAGAGCAAAAGCTAGAGGAAATATGAGACAGAAACACATTAGGGGCAGGTAATTTTAATTTCCCTCTCTAACTGTGTCAGATCAATGAACCAAATTAAATAAACACATAAAAAAGTTAAACTTATATAATTAATAAGACAGGTCTAATTATGTACATATTAAATTCTATACCTTGCAGGCAAAGAATGTGTGTACTATCAGGTGCTCACAGAACCATCAAAACAACTTCCCACACACTAGGTCACAAATAAAACCTCGCCAAAAAATAAAAAGCACTTAATCTAATAACAGAAAAAAGTGGTAACTAATCATAAAATGAATCACAGAACCCTACCACTGGACTTTTTTTTTTTTTTTTTTTTTTGGGTACCAGGAATCAAATTCATGACCTCACGCTTGTCAGGCAGGCACTATGCCACTGAGCTACATTCCCCGTCCTCACTTGGACATTTTTAAAAATCCTCTTTAGAGGACTCAGATAAAAAATCTGCATAAAAATTGGAAAATATCTAGACAATAACAAAAAGCCATTTCATCTGTTAGAATCTGTGGGATGCCTCTAAAGCTGTGCTCAAGGAAATCATGGCTGGTATATCCATGCTAATGCATTTTTTAAATAAAAATATATGAATTAAGGATAGTTAAATAGAAAAATGATGGAATCAATTTTTTAAAACCTAAGAGTTAGTTATTTGGGGAAAAAATGCCAGTAAAGCAAAACAAAACTAACAGACTTTATAAACAATTTAATCCAATCTAACTCATTCTCTTATCTATCATTATTAATTATATTATTATTTAGTATATTAATCTATCACACTGTTAGTATACATATATCCTAAATATGACATAGTGCAGTGGCACTTTATCTCTGTGGTCTTCCTTTCCCAAACCCATAATCTCAGTAGGTTTATTGTTATGAGAATAACAAAACAAATTCCAATTAGTGCTGCACGCAAGGAGATACTGACCAGTTCTCCTCAAAACTGTCAAGGTCATTAAAAACAAGAAAAGTGTGAGAAACCACCAGAGTCAAGGAAAGCCCAAGAACACATAAGAATTAAATGTACTGTGCTATCCTCAATAGGACCCTGGAGAACAGATAAAAGACTTTAGGTAAAAAGGAAGGAATAAAGTATGGATTTCAGTTAATAATAATAATGTAGCAATATTTGTTCATTAGTTGTGATAAACGTGTAACACTAACATAAGATGTTTATTATAGGAGAAACCATAAATTTAATGAGAAGAGCATTTGAAGGCTCTCTACACTATGGATTTGGTTTTTCCCATTCCTTTTTTCTTTTTTCTTTTTTTTTTTTTTTT